>CM055739.1:2598181-2620681 GCA_029465975.1 Dallia pectoralis | reverse complement strand
GGTGGCAGAGAGTGTGTTTCTTGCGTTCTTGGCTCTGTTCAGCGCTTTGGCCTCCCAGCTTCAGTGGTGGACCTAACCAGGGTACTGGTGGAACATATATGGAGGTATATTCACCTCCACAGAGAGGACTGACCGTAAACTATTCTATGGGAGCTTGGCCGCAGCGCAGTTCTTTTGCTCCAGAGCATTAGCCTTTAATGTTGGCTAGCTAGTTATCAACTAGCCATCTAATTTGTGGTTGTGTTCAGCAATGATGAGAACATATTATGAGTAGGGATGGGAATCGAGAACCGGTTCTTCTTTAGAACCGGTTCCCAGTGAATCAATTCTTTGGAACCGTTAGTGTACCTGCTAACGATTCCGCTTATCGGTTCGGCTCGTTGCAAATGTGTCATCATGACCGTCACACACGCGCTGCGCATTTTGGTTACGCAGAAGCGATCTAAAGTTTGGTTATATTTCACTCGAAAGGACGCCAATGCAGTCATTTGCAACAGTTGTAAAAGTTTAATTTCGGCAAAGGGGGAACTACCTCCAATATGCAGAAGCATTTGGCCACACAGCACGCAATCCGTTTGCAGGACTGTCGCGTGTTTGATTCTACTACTCAGCGACCCAACAACAACAAGTGAGTCAAGCAGCAGCGGAGCTAATGAGACGGCATCTGCTATAAATGCCAAAGGTAACTTGTCTATTTAGTTAATGTGAGCGCCATTTCATTGTGTAAACTTTTACTATACGGATAATAATCTCCATTGTCAATCATTTGCCCAAGTTGATAGTTGTGGTCTTTACAGAAGACTTCTTTCTATTTTGTATGTCAGTTGAGTTGAATTTAGTTTCAGGTTGAATATTCCCAAAGGAACAAGCTCTTCCTTGACTGTTTACCGTCTGTGTTTTTGTTTTTATGGCACTTAAGTGGCAGTTGCTTTTGTTTTTTGGCTGGACCAATGAATGTGAAAAAATCTATAGGTCCCTGGACTTTACTTTGTAGCTCACCTACTTTTAGGTTTGTTCTGAGGTTGCTACACATAATTTGTGTATACTCTGAGTATGTGCGGTGTTCTTATCAGATATTAAAGCGAGTTAATACAAACAAACAAATTTGTAATTATTTCCTCACCCAATGAGAATCGATAAGAGAATCGATAAGGAATCGGATCGATAAGCAATATCGATAATGGAATCGGAATCGTTAAATTCTTATCAATTCCCATCCCTAATTATGAGTGGTCCAGTTTTTCCATCGGACATCTGTGACGGAAACCGTATTTTCTGAAAGTAATGCAAAATATCTTTAAGCAGAATGGCAGCATTGGTCAGTTGATGGAGACAATATCAGAGATAATATTCAAAGAAACTGTTGCCCTTGTTAGAACTGTTTATTATTTGTCCAAAACCAACCATCCATTTGATGTCTATGAGAGCCTGATCAAGCCGCAGAGGTTGAATGAGATCAATTTAGGAAAACTCAACACCCGAGAAACAGCTCCACTAAAACACGGGTGCATATTAGAAGTGAAATAATTGCATTGTATGGGTGATAAACCTGAGTTAGCTGTGTCATATTCCATTGACGTGATTCAATCTGTAAACTATTGCAGATTGTTCCTGGAGATGTTGCACGACCTATATAGCCAGTCAAGCAGAAACCAAGGAGAGTTAGTGAGGAGTATACAGGTGAGGACACGGACCTCCATACAGGTGGGGACACGGACCTCCATACAGGTGGGGACACGGACCTCCATACAGGTGAGGACACAGACCTCCATACAGGTGGGGACACAGACCTCCATACAGGTGGGGACACGGACCTCCATACATGTGGGGACACGGAACTCCATACAGGTGGGGACACGGACCTCCATACAGGTGGGGACACAGACCTCCATACAGGTGGGGACACAGACCTCCATACAGGTGGGGACACGGACCTCCATACAGGTGGGGACACAGACCTCCATACATGAGACAAAATGGCAGACTGGTCAAAGCATTCGCCATGGATAGACACAGGTGAGAAGTCTGTGCAGGAGGGGTAGCAGGAGGTGTGGCAGGAGGGGTAGCAGGAGGTGTAGCAGGAGGTGTGGCAGGAGGTGTGGCAGGAGGGGTAGCAGGAGGTGTAGCAGGAGGTGTGGCAGGAGTTGTGGCAGGAGGGGTAGCAGGAGGTGTGGCAGGAGGTGTAGCAGGAGGTGTAGCAGGAGGTGTGGCAGGAGGTGAAGCAGGAGGTGTAGCAGGAGGTGTAGCAGGAGGTGTAGCAGGAGGTGTAGCAGAAGGTGTGGCAGGAGGTGTAGCAGGAGGTGTAGCAGGAGGTGAAGCTTGTACACTGCCCACAGAGGGATAAGAGATCTCACAGCCAGACAATTTCCAACCAGCATTGTTTTGCATGCAGCCGTTTCCTCGCAGTACAGCAGAATGTGAACAAGGCTTCTGCCTTATGAATAATGTTTGTACAACCAAGAGGGCGAAATGACTTGTGTCTTACATGAGCTACCTCAAGATAATAAACCCTAATGGGCTCCAAACTCTCTCACTATTTGACCCAAACAAATATGTCTTAACATGGATGAGAGCACATCACACAGCCAGAGATATCTGATCAAGACAGGGTGGAGAAAATATGCCTTGATTTAAAGATGTTCAGAGTGGTCTGTGAGGACAAAGTCTAGCTGGTGCTGAAACGGTGACAAGAAAAGCACATTTGACAAAGTAGAATTGTGTTTTTTATGATACTGTGACAAGAGTGATTTGCAAGGCACTTACGGAAATATATTGGATTGTTGTATATTTTATTAACTTTATATTGAAATCTGTTGTTTTTCAACCAGACTAAGATCTTTTATTTATGAATCGGGGCTGTAGTGCGTGTGTGCTTGTGTGCGTGCGTGCGTGTGCGTGTGTGCGTGCGTCTTACCCAGACACCACCACACTACTGCTGAGGACTGTAAAGATGCCTGTGGCTGGACAGCTTGTGGATGGCTGTACGATTTGATTGGTGTGTACCGAGCATGAGTCTTATGCCACGCACACTGGTGGTCCCATGCCACGCACACTGGTGGTCCCATGCCACGCACACTGGTGGTCCCATGCCACGCACACTGGTGGTCCCATGCCACGCACACTGGTGGTCCCATGCCACGCAAACTGGTGGTCCCATGCCACGCACACTGGTGGTCCCATGCCACACACACTGGTGGTCCCATGCCACGCACACTGGTGGTCCCATGCCACGCACACTGGTGGTCCCATGCCACGCACACTGGTGGTCCCATGCCACGCACACTGGTGGTCCCATGCCACGCACACTGGTGGTCCACACTGGTGGTCCCATGCCACGCACACTGGTGGTCCCATGCCACGCACACTGGTGGTCCCATGCCACGCACACTGGTGTTCCCATGCCACGCACACTGGTGGTCCCATGCCACGCACACTGGTGGTCCCATGCCACGCACACTGGTGGTCCCATGCCACGCACACTGGTGGTCCCATGCCACGCACACTGGTGGTCCCATGCCACGCACACTGGTGATCCCATGCCACGCACACTGGTGGTCCCATGCCACGCACACTGGTGGTCCCATGCCACACACACTGGTGGTCCCATGCCACGCACACTGGTGGTCCCATGCCACGCACACTGGTGGTCCCATGCCACGCACACTGGTGGTCCCATGCCACGCACACTGGTGGTCCCATGCCACGCTACATGCCAACCCTTTCTGCCGTGTTACATGCCAACTTATACCTATATCTCCCCCTTAACCATCTTCTACTCTGTCACACTTCAGTTTGTCTTGGGCTTTGTCACCATGTCTCAATGGTTTTGTGTTAACTGAGTGAAAATGACAACAAAACCAAGGGGAACCTATATAAGTCAGATTTGTCATTAAGACAAACTTAATTCAACTGAATCAAAGATCAAAATATAAAGCTCCTAAATCGTCAGCGTTTGTCACGGATACCGAGACTGAAACCACAAAGAGCCAAAGACCAAATGTTATTCTATTTAAAAACAACCTCCGTATGCCAAGGAGCTAGAGTACATTACCATGGTTACTGTCAAAGCCTCTGTTTAACTCAGACTAAAATGGTGCTGTTTTTATTCTGGCCCAGGATCTTCACAGTACTGAGCTAATATTTCTGAAGAGGAACAGGAGCTGAAGAGGTAGAAGGTGAAAGGTGACCGTGTTCGGGTCCGCTGAGCTCTGGACTCAAGTCATACCCTGTTTCTAAAGTGGTTATCTGTCCCAAATGGCAACCTATTACAGTGTTTCCCAATCGCTACCCCACTTCACCTAGTTCTGAATGAACAAATACTCCAAATCACGCTGTCACATTTCAGGGGGAACTCGTAACCCCAAACCCAAACGCACAATTCACCTGTTTTTACACAGTCACACTTTTTTTGCAAAACTCCACACAACCTATTTTTGTAATGTGTCATTTGCACCCCGTTGAATGTAGAAAACATTCCCATTAAATGAAAAAACTCAAATCACCACAACTCTGAAATCCACAAGACGCTGACAACAAAACATTTGCTCATTTGCCCAACTGACTGGAATAATGAGTCCGTAAGCAGTCAGGACGTTAGCCTGAATTAACAGAGGGAAGCTAATATGTGCTTTGGAACAATGGATGACAACATCAGAGGAAGAGGATCAACGAGAGGAGGAGGAAGAACGATAATCTCTAATAACATCTGTGACACTGGACCTGACCACTGGACCTGACCACTGGACCTGACCAATATTGTGGTATATGTGAATTATTTGTAAACTTCAGCTTCCTTCCAAGTCATAAATTACAGTCAATTATTTCATGCAAAGGGCAGAATTCATCAAGAGATTTTAATTATAAATTCTGGTTAAGGATTAATTCCAATCTTTTATACGGGTGCTTTCAACTCCTCTCACCAGTTGTGTCATTGTCTTGGACAGCAATAGGGCAGAGGTCAATCACAAATCAGAAAATGTTCCACGTTGACTACACTAATCATAATGAACTTTAGATCATTCATTTAGTTTGTTTTATCATGACACAAACTTGATGTTTATAATTGTCCACACGTCAACACCATTTCCCATTAATCTGATCAGATCAGCCGTACCGAACCAGACAGTCTATGTTATCTGCCCTATTTGTTCCTGAAGCACCCTTGACCCCTCAAATTCAACCCTATTTTCCATATACTAATGCTCTTGTCAAGAGTAGTTAGGAAACAGGGTTACAAATTTGGGAAGCCGCTGCATCAGCGATCACATCTCTGTCTTTATTTTCCGCGCGGCATTTCCGATTTCTCAGTTCAACTAGCTCGCCGTCTATGGATCGGCAGATTTCCTCAGATTTTGACACTGTCAGATTAAAGGCCTAATCAGTTGTGATTGATGACAATATCTTGTGTGATTAAAACGTGGTCTGTGACAGACGATCGGGGATGTTTAGGGAGAAGAAGGCAGGCTCATTATGATCACTGTAATGGGTTTATTTTCAAAAGCAATACGCCCTCCATTGATTTACAGGTTGGCAAATAATTTAATATGCTGGTCCGGTAACACTGTTGTAATAAGCCATCTAAAACTATTTATTGGATGTTCTCACACTATAATTCATGATAGGCTTGCATGTTTTATGGGTAATTCATCACAACGCAGCCAGTTACGCCCAACGCCACTGGACTCTGTTATATGATGCAGTATAGAAGCTGTGGGTGTTAATTAAATCTAACGATAATACTACATTAACCACTATTATTATCACAAATACTACTATTAGTACTACTAATACTGCTAATACTATTACTAATACTACTACTAATACTACATTAACCACTATTATTATCACAAATACTACTATTACTACTACTAATACTGCTAATACTATTACTATTACTAATACTACATTAACCACTATTATTATCACAAATACTACTATTACTACTACTAATACTGCTAATACTATTACTAATACTACTACTAATACTACATTAACCACTATTATTATCACAAATACTACTATAACTACTACTAATACTGCTAATACTATTACTAATACTACTACTAATACTACATTAACCACTATTATTATCACAAATACTACTATTACTACTACTAATACTGCTAATACTATTACTATTACTAATACTACATTAACCACTATTATTATCACAAATACTACTATTACTACTACTAATACTGCTAATACTATTACTAATACTACTACTAATACTACACTAACCACTATTATTATCACAAATACTACTATTACTACTACTAATACTGCTAATACTATTACTAATACTACATTAACCACTATTATTATCACAAATACTACTACTAATACTGCTAATACTATTACTAATACTACTACTAATACTACTACTATTACTACTACTAATACTGCTAATAATATTACTAATACTACTACTAATACTATTACTATTACTACTACTAATACTGCTAATACTATTACTAATACTACTACTAATACTACTACTATTACTACTACTAATACTACTACTAATACTACCAATACTAATAATACTACTACTACTGCTATCACAAATACTACTGCTACTACTACTACTACTACTACTATCAGTTGTACACACACACACAGAGCTCCGTGTTCATGTTAAATCCTTCTCTAATTGAACTGGTAGTAGATAATCCACATGGTGTTATATTGTAACCTGGTAACTGAGAGTCATTATACTGTCTATTTACATTATTCAAAGTGTTGGTTAAAACACACTTCATGGATTGTACAGTGTGTGTGCATGTGTGTGTGCACGTATGTCTGTGTTTGCACGTGTGTGTATGCACGTGTGCGTGTGTGAGTGGGTGTGCGTGTGTGTCGTGCATACAGGCATGTCTTCCCTTTCAGGGACATAGATTTACACAGCTAGCCTGCCATATTATGGAGCGTTTTTAATTAACGCCTGGTACCTCTGCCGGAGTGGGGGGCCTGGATCAGCGTGGGGCCGGATCGGCGTGGGGCCGTGGACTGACTCCGTGGCCCCGGTCAGGGCCCTGGCACCAGGGTTTCAGATTAGTTGGAGCCTCTGCAGTGATTTGGCTTGAAGGCCCCCGGAGGGAAGATTAAAGTGCGGATCAGTTTCTCCGCATCTTGCTGGGAGACGGATGGCATGACCCAGGCAGAGTTTTTTAAGATGGAGAGCCGATATTCTCCGCTCTGGAAACCTGCTTGTTTGGCCTGATTGAGGTAACCTCGTTTTTTACCCGTGCCCTTGGTGTTCTCCTGGCAGTTGCTCAGTGCCGTTACAACGGAGACGGCATAAACGATGTGGAAGTTGATCCGGTAATCTCTACGTGATTGAGAGAGAGCGTAAAGATCAACAACAGGACGGGCCCCAGCGATGACACCTGGGAGAGGTCGCATCAGAGCGCAGACTCCTCCCATTGTGACATTAGAGAGAGAGAGGGCGAGCAGCAGAGGAAAACGAAGATGAGGAGAGAGAGGCATAGACAGCGATGAAGAGGAAGACTGGGAGAAGATGCAGCGGGTCTCGGATCTGATTAGCAGCCAGTTCCTTTGTCATGGTCTCTGCCGTGCTGAACATTTGAACTGAGGCCCAATTTGCACCATGTTCCCTTCTTCCTGCATTACCTTCAACCAGAGTTCCATTGGCCTGTGGTCAAACGTAGGGCACTATGTTGGACGAAGTGGACCACTCAGGACGCAGCGGGTGCCCTTTACCGAGAGGGGAAATGGCAGAGGGTCAGAGAGGCTTTACAAGTCCTGCTCTTTTCTCAGGTCTTTGTGTTCTTCTATCATGACTCATTGCAGAAGACCGGGAAGATTTCAGATCGTTCCGTCTCCTGCCGAGATTGTGTCCAAAAAGAGTGTTTCGCTGCTCGACACGCACATATGTATATTTTAAACACCTCCAGTGCTTGTTATTGTAAGAATGGCACAGCGTGGATGGAGTTTGACGTGATGAATGCTTCCCTTTTGCGGCGACGTTGGTAGTATTTTCAAACAACCTTTGTTAATTTAAGAATTAGCATTAAACAAGCAGGCAGACCAATTAATCAATCTCATTTTTATCAGACATGAACACAAACACACACGTTGTGAGGAACACAAACACGCACATTGTGAGGAACCCAAACACGCACGTTGTGAGGAACACAAACACACACGTTGTGAGGAACACAAACACACACGTTGTGAGGAACACAAACACACACGTTGTGAGGAACACAAACACACACGTTGTGAGGAACACAAACACACCATGTTGTCCAACACCATTCGGTACAGTGAGTCCATTTCCTGTCACCTGCCGTATTTCCCCATCCGCCGGTCCTGAGCTCAGAACCAACAGGATGATCTATGATTTGCCCTCACAGTAATCTGTCAACAAACATTCAAAGCCTGACCACAGGCCAGGTTCCTGTGTGTTTGGATTTGAGCTGTAAGACAACTAGCCTGTGTCCTCAAGTGCACCCTACACCCTCATAGCCTTAATAAGTACACATAGGGAAGGCGCACATTTTGGATGTGGGCGTGGGGATGAATTAACAGGATCTAGGATCTCATCTGCGAGCTACAGGGTGGGGGGGGGGGTGAGTAGAGATCAGGGGGGGTGAGTAGAGATCAGGGAGAGTGAGTACAGATCGGGGGTGAGTGAGATCAGGGGGGTGAGTAGAGATCAGGGGGTGAGTACAGATCAGGGGGTGAGTAGAGATCAGGGGGTGAGTAGAGATCAGGGGGTGAGTACAGATCAGGGGGTGAGTACAGATCAGGGGGTGAGTACAGATCAGGGGGTGAGTAGAGATCAGGGGGTGAGTAGAGATCAGGGGGGTGAGTACACATCAGAAGGGGGTGAGTAGAGATCGGGGGGTGAGTAGAGATCAGGGGGTGAGTAGAGATCAGGGGGTGAGTAGAGATCAGGGGGTGAGTAGAGATCAGGGGGTGAGTAGAGATCAAGGGGGTGAGTAGAGATAGGGGGAGAGTAGAGATCAGGGGGTGAGTACAGATGAGGGGGAGAGTAGAGATCAGGGGGTGAGTACAGATGAGGGGGTGAGTAGAGATCAGGGGGTGAGTAGAGATCAGGGGGTGAGTAGAGATCAGGGGGTGAGTAGAGATCAGGGGGGGAGTACAGATCAGGGGGGGTGAGTAGAGATCAAGGGGGTGAGTAGAGATCAGGGGGGTGAGTAGAGATCAGGGGGTGGAGCTCGTTAATTACAGGAGAACAAACGGGATATTATAGCGGGATAATATACATGCTGCATTTTCAGTGATGTCACATCCACCCAGATCAGGGGGGTGAGTAGAGATCAGGGGGGGGTGAATAGAGATCAGGGGGGTGAGTAGAGATCAGGGGGGTGAGTACAGATCAGGGGGGTGAGTAGAGATCAGGGGGAGTGAGTACAGATCAGGGGGGGTGAGTACAGATCAGGGGGCGTGGGTTAGTTTCCCACCAGAGGGTCTGATTATCTTCTATATATAACAGTCCTCCTGCTGGTTTCTGATTATCTTCTATATATTACAGTCCTTCTGGCTGGTCTCTGATTAACCTTCTATATATTACAGTCCTTCTGGCTGGTCTCTGATTATCTTCTATATATTACAGTCCTCCTGGCTGGTTTCTGATTATCTTCTATATATAACAGTCCTCCTGGCTGGTCTCTGATTATCTTCTATATATAACAGTCCTCCTGCTGGTCTCTGATTATCTTCTATATATAACAGTCCTCCTGCTGGTCTCTGATTATCTTCTATATATAACAGTCCTCCTGGCTGGTCTCTGATTATCTTCTATATATAACAGTCCTCCTGCTGGTCTCTGATTATCTTCTATATATAACAGTCCTCCTGCTGGTCTCTGATTATCTTCTATATATAACAGTCCTCCTGCTGGTCTCTGATTATCTTCTATATATAACAGTCCTCCTGCTGGTCTCTGATTATCTTCTATATATTACAGTCCTCCTGCTGGTCTCTGATTATCTTCTATATATAACAGTCCTCCTGGCTGGTCTCTGATTATCTTCTATATATTACAGTCCTCCTGCTGGTCTCTGATTATCTTCTATATATAACAGTCCTCCTGCTGGTCTCTGATTATCTTCTATATATTACAGTCCTCCTGCTGGTCTCTGATTATCTTCTATATATTACAGTCCTTCTGGCTGGTTTCTGATTATCTTCTATATATAACAGTCCTCCTGGCTGGTTTCTGATTATCTTCTATATATAACAGTCCTCCTGCTGGTCTCTGATTATCTTCTATATATAACAGTCCTTCTGGCTGGTTTCTGATTATCTTCTATATATAACAGTCCTCCTGCTGGTCTCTGATTATCTTCTATATATTACAGTCCTTCTGGCTGGTTTCTGATTATCTTCTATATATAACAGTCCTCCTGCTGGTCTCTGATTATCTTCTATATATAACAGTCCTCCTGGCTGGTCTCTGATTATCTTCTATATATTACAGTCCTCCTGGCTGGTTTCTGATTATCTTCTATATATTACAGTCCTTCTGGCTGGTTTCTGATTATCTTCTATATATTACAGTCCTTCTGGCTGGTTTCTGATTATCTTCTATATATAACAGTCCTCCTGGCTGGTCTCTGATTATCTTCTATATATAACAGTCCTCCTGGCTGGTTTCTGATTATCTTCTATATATTACAGTCCTTCTGGCTGGTTTCTGATTATCTTCTATATATTACAGTCCTCCTGGCTGGTCTGAGCACGTCCATTTTCTTGGTAGCAGCTTGTTGTGTCTCGAATAGCACATCATTTATTGTACACTTGCAGCCACAGGCAACTAATAAGGCAGTGCACTATCAAGGGAGTAGGGTGTCATTGTGGAGGCGGGAGCTCGTTAATTACAGGAGAACAAACGGGATATTATAGCGGGATAATATACATGCTGCATTTTCAGTGATGTCACATCCACCCTCGGTGTATCGATTCTGTCGCCTCTCTTCTCCCTGTCCAGGGGATTTGTGATCTTCGCCCAGACACACATACTTCATGTGTTGAGGTTAAAGGTCAGGGGGGTCACAGTCTCCATGACTAATAGCCTGTTCACACAGGTACATTACTTTTTAAGTTATCTCCTCCTGTTTTCCTGCTTTCTCCCTCTGTCTTCCCATTTTCTTTCTTCCGTCTTCTTGTTTTCGCCTTCTGTTTTTCTGTGTTTTCCTTCTGTTTTACCATCCTCTTTCTGGTCATCTATCTTTCCTTTAGGGAGAGAGGGAGCGATGGAGTGAGAGAAAAGGACAGAGGTAGAGAGAGAAAGAGATGGTGCAAAAGAGAGGGAGACAAACAGAGAAGCACTATCTGCAAGTCACTTGAAATGATGTACCGCTCACGAATCAGATCCTATTCAGTCAACCCACACAATGTATTCTCAGTTTTAATACATACACACACACACACGCACACACAGTCACTAATCTTACACAACACACACAGTTCTTACACATACACACTGTTATACTACACACAGGATAATATTGTGAAGAAGAACAATTATATCAGTAATATAAAAACTTGCCACACAAGTGTTTTTCCGGTTTCAATGCAGAGCTCTATATCATCGCACATCGCCACCGTTTGAAACAGAAACTCAGAAGCACTAGACCATTAACCGTCAAATATTACACCACACTGCTATCAAATGTAAACAGAACCAAGAACACATAACAATCATACCTCTATGATCTCAAGGTGAACTGAGTTCTCCGTCTCTGGTTCTCCGTCTTCTTCAAAGGGAGGCCAGGATTCATCAGAGACCTTTGAAAACCAGACGGTGTGCATCTGACCAGACTCTGCCCTCCTCCTGTGTGCAATGCTTTTGATCAGGGCTCTAATTACTGGGCTCTGGTCCGACCTAGTCTACTGCAATGGGAATAGGGCGCCTCCTCTGTATAAAAACCGGGTCAAAGGAAGAACACTGTATTGGGGCTAGGGCGCCATTTGAACCACAGGTCTGGTATAATATGGTGCATTATCCAGGACCTGAGATGTCTCTGTTTATGACATAGAAACAAATGAGATTATTCTGTCGCGTATTTAATAAAACAGGTTCCTGGTGGCAATCACACAGGGAGATGAGACACGTGCAGAGACTGAGAAGTAGGTTGTGCAATTACTGGAGAGGAGGAGGTGGTGCAGTTACTGGAGAGGAGGAGGTGGTGCAGTTACTGGAGAGGAGTAGGTGGTGCAGTTACTGGAGAGGAGTAGGTGGTGCAGTTACTGGAGAGTAGTAGGAGGTGCAGTTACTGGAGAGGAGGAGGTGGTGCAGTTACTGAAGAGGAGTAGGTGGTGCAGTTACTGAAGAGGAGTAGGTGGTGCAGTTACTGGAGAGTAGTAGGAGGTGCAGTTACTGAAGAGGAGTAGGTGGTGCAGTTACTGGAGAGTAGTAGGAGGTGCAGTTACTGAAGAGGAGTAGGTGGTGCAGTTACTGGAGAGGAGTAGGTGGTGCAGTTACTGGAGAGGAGGAGGTGGTGCAGTTACTGGAGAGGAGGAGGTGGTGCAGTTACTGGAGAGGAGTAGGTGGTGCAGTTACTGGAGAGGAGTAGGTTGTGCAGTTACTGGAGAGGAGGAGGTGGTGTAGTTACTGGAGAGGAGTAGGAGGTGCAGTTACTGGTGAGGAGTAGGAGGTGCAGTTACTGGAGAGGAGGAGGTGGTGCAGTTACTGGAGAGGAGTAGGTGGTGCAGTTACTGGAGAGGAGGAGGTGGTGCAGTTACTGGAGAGGAGGAGGTGGTGCAGTTACTGGAGAGGAGTAGGTGGTGCAGTTACTGGAGAGGAGGAGGTGGTGCAGTTACTGGAGAGGAGTAGGAGGTGCAGTTACTGGAGAGGAGGAGGAGGTGCAGTTACTGGAGAGGAGTAGGTGGTGCAGTTACTGGAGAGGAGGAGGTGGTGCAGTTACTGGAGAGGAGGAGGTGGTGCAGTTACTGGAGAGGAGGAGGTGGTGCAGTTACTGGAGAGGAGGAGGTGGTGTAGTTACTGGAGAGGAGGAGGTGGTGCAGTTACTGGAGAGGAGGAGGTGGTGCAGTTACTGGAGAGGAGTAGGAGGTGCAGTTACTGGTGAGGAGTAGGAGGTGCAGTTACTGGAGAGGAGGAGGTGGTGCAGTTACTGGAGAGGAGTAGGTGGTGCAGTTACTGGAGAGGAGGAGATGGTGCAGTTACTGGAGAGGAGGAGGTGGTGCAGTTACTGGAGAGGAGTAGGAGGTGCAGTTACTGGAGAGGAGTAGGAGGTGCAGTTACTGGAGAGGAGTAGGTGTTGCAGTTACTGGAGAGGAGGAGGTGGTGCAGTTACTGGAGAGGAGGAGGTGGTGCAGTTACTGGAGAGGAGGAGGTGGTGCAGTTACTGGAGAGAAGTAAGAGGTGCAGTTACTGGAGAGGAGGAGGTGGTGCAGTTACTGGAGAGGAGTAGGTGGTGCAGTTACTGGAGAGGAGTAGGAGGTGCAGTTACTGGAGAGGAGGAGGTGGTGCAGTTACTGGAGAGGAGGAGGTGGTGCAGTTACTGGAGAGTAGGTGGTGCAGTTACTGGAGAGGAGTAGGAGGTGCAGTTACTGAAGAGGAGTAGGTGGTGCAGTTACTGGAGAGGAGGAGGTGGTGCAGTTACTGGAGAGGAGTAGGTGGTGCAGTTACTGGAGAGGAGGAGGTGGTGCAGTTACTGGAGAGGAGGAGGTGGTGCAGTTACTGGAGAGGAGTAGGAGGTGCAGTTACTGGAGAGGAGTAGGAGGTGCAGTTACTGGAGAGGAGTAGGTGGTGCAGTTACTGGAGAGGAGTAGGAGGTGCAGTTACTGGAGAGGAGTAGGAGGTGCAGTTACTGGAGAGGAGTAGGTGGTGCAGTTACTGGAGAGGAGGAGGTGGTGCAGTTACTGGAGAGGAGGAGGTGGTGCAGTTACTGGAGAGGAGGAGGTGGTGTAGTTACTGGAGAGGAGGAGGTGGTGCAGTTACTGGAGAGGAGGAGGTGGTGCAGTTACTGGAGAGGAGGAGGTGGTGCAGTTACTGGAGAGGAGGAGGTGGTGCAGTTACTGGAGAGGAGGAGGTGGTGCAGTTACTGGAGAGGAGGAGGTGGTGCAGTTACTGGAGAGGAGGAGGTGGTGCAGTTACTGGAGAGGAGGAGGTGGTGCAGTTACTGGAGAGGAGTAGGAGGTGCAGTTACTGGAGAGGAGTAGGAGGTGCAGTCACTGGAGAGGAGTAGGTGGTGCAGTTACTGGAGAGGAGGAGGTGGTGCAGTTACTGGAGAGGAGGAGGTGGTGCAGTTACTGGAGAGGAGGAGGTGGTGCAGTTACTGGAGAGGAGGAGGTGGTGCAGTTACTGGAGAGGAGGAGGTGGTGCAGTTACTGGAGAGGAGGAGGTGGTGTAGTTACTGGAGAGGAGTAGGTGGGGGAGAGGGAGGGGGGTGGAAAAGGAAGAGGAGGGGAGATATGGGGGAGGGAGCGAGAGGAGCTTCTCCTCCCACTTGTCCCACCTCCCCTCCTCTTCTACTCTCAGGCTTCATTATAAACTGTCCAAAAGGTGTGACGCTGAGGGTTCAGAGAGGACCAATGGGATGTTACTGTGAGCGTTCAGAGAGGACCAATGGGATGTTACTCTGAGGGTTCAGAGAGGACCAATGAGATGTTACTCTGAGGGTTCAGAGAGGACCAATGGGATGTTACTCTGAGGGTTCAGAGAGGACCAATGAGATGTTACTCTGAGCGTTCAGAGAGGACCAATGAGATGTTACCCTGAGGGTTCAGAGAGGACCAATGAGATGTTACTCTGAGGGTTCAGAGAGGACCAATGAGATGTTACTCTGAGGGTTCAGAGGACCAATGAGATGTTACTCTGAGGGTTCAGAGAGGACCAATGAGATGTTACCCTGAGGGTTCAGAGAGGACCAAGGAGATGTTACTCTGAGGGTTCAGAGAGGACCAATGAGATGTTACTCTGAGGGTTCAGAGAGGACCAATGAGATGTTACTCTGAGGGTTCAGAGGACCAATGAGATGTTACTCTGAGGGTTCAGAGAGGACCAATGAGATGTTACTCTGAGGGTTCAGAGAGGACCAATGAGATGTTACTCTGAGGGTTCAGAGAGGACCAATGAGATGTTACTCTGAGGGTTCAGAGAGGACCAATGAGATGTTACTCTGAGGGTTCAGAGAGGACCAATGGGATGTTACTCTGAGGGTTCAGAGAGGACCAATGAGATGTTACTCTGAGGGTTCAGAGAGGACCAATGGGATGTTACTCTGAGGGTTCAGAGAGGACCAATGGGATGTTACTCTGAGGGTTCAGAGGACCAATGGGATGTTACTCTGAGGGTTCAGAGAGGACAATGTCTAGCCAATATGTCTAGCCTAAATGCTCCTGTGGCTTTTACGTATTTCATGACTGACATTTTTTGATAATCTTTTTCAAAATGCTTTGACGAAACAGCACATGTTGACTCACCCTGGGGAGAGGCAATTTAGTTTAAAATATGAGGAAAACATAGTCCTTAAAAAACGTTTTAAATTGTTTTCTTACTTCGTACCTAGTTTGAGCTGCTGTCTAACTTAGCATTCTACTCAAAACCTCATCAATGCTAGCAGATTAATATTGGGTTTGAAGGGCATTTCTAAGGCATGAAAAATAATTAGTAGATAAAACTTTTAACAAAATTTCGATGTCACAGAATAGATTTTAGATGCAGCACAACGTTAACTAGCAAGTTTACATTGACGGTAGGGCTAGCGAACGTTAGCAACAACTGATGTTTTGGACTGAACTTTCTAGCTAAAGAAAAGGTGCTTTGATAAAGTAATGCCAACATTGTGGACTACTTTAAAAATTTTGTCATATTTCCAAGCCCCTATATTGTAATTTAGATGAAACGGTAATTTAACTTGTTTTGAATCATTAGCCCCAATTCCACTTCTGGTCATCAATATGACTGCAGCGTTTATTAATTGTTAGTGGCCATGGCAACGACCTGACAGAGTGACGGACGTGCGACCCACGAATAAATTTAGCGAGTTTTCATTATTTTACACTAGGCATTTCCCGTATCCTTTTGTTGGCAATGATTCTATAAGGGCATAAATGATTAATAAATGATGAAGTGCTGCTCGGGAGAAATGCAGAGTCTGTCAGAGCAGAGAGCCAGAGAGAGATGTATGGCAATGCCATTTTAGCCGGGGCAAACTGCCACACAGGCATTTTAGGCAATCAGCCAGAGTCTCAACCTACCCTTGATAGTAAAATAGCAGATGCATAAAAAACACCTCTCAGTGGTCCCTTAAATAAGCGAGGTCTAAAATAAGTTATTCATTTGTCGGGCAATACTTAGAGGTCTTTAATCTCCAGACGGCCCTGGTGTCCAGAGGGCCCCCCTGATCTCCAGAGGGCCCCCGTGATCTCCATGGGGCCCTGATCACCAGGGGGCCCTGATCATCATCTTTGATAATTTTTCATTACTTATCTCTCTCATCGCATATTTTCTTCTCCTCTCATCCCTTCTCCTCCTCTCCTTCTCCTCTCCTCCTCTTCTTCTCCTATCCTCCTCTTCTTCTCCTATCCTCCTCTTCTTCTCCTATCCTCTTCTCCTTCTGCTTCCCCGCTCCTGTGATGACGTTCAGAACTCCTGCCTAATAATAACCTTGAAGCTTCAGAGATGCTATTTTATGGCTGCGAGAGGAGAGCTGACATCATATTTACCCCGACCCTGTCATCTCCTAACTCCCCAAGGTAGCTGATATTGGCAATAAACCTGGTTGGTGAGCAACACTTCGCCCAGGCGTCATTAAGAACTTTATGGTGAGACTCTGGACACCACATAGCCAACAGTTTTACACAGGAATAGGGAGCAGTTTGGACCTAAGCCGCATGGGTCGAAGACCCGGTGAACACCCGGACATTAATAACACTGACGCTGGACAGGGTGAGCTGGGAGAAAAGAAGAGGGAAGTAAAGAGAAGAGGAATGAGTGAGTGACGGGAATAGAAGCAGACTTTCAGGTGTCGCATTTCAACCATCACATTTCAAGCATCACATTATTAGCATCACATTATCAGCGTCACATTTCAAGCATCACATCATTAACATCACATCATTAACATCACATTATAAGCATCACATTATTAGCATCACATTATTAGCATCACATTTAAAGCACCACATTATTAGCATCACATTTAAAGTATCACATTATTAGCGTCACATTATCAGCGTCACATTTCAAGCATCACATCATTAACATCACATTATTAGCATCACATTATTAGCATCACATTATTAGCGTCACATTTAAAGCACCACATTGATAGCATCAAATTTCAAGCATCACATTATTAGCATCACATTGTTAGCATCACATTTCAAGCATCACATAATTAGCATCACATTTCACGCATTACATTTCAAGCATCACATTATGAGCATCACATTTTAAGCATCACATTTCAAGCATCACATTTCAAGCATCACAAGCATCACTTTTCAAGTGTCATGTTTTAAGAATTGCCAGAATGGGAAGAACAGGACATTGGTAGGGTGGAGGTGGGTGGAGGAGGAGACAGAAGGTGGACATCCATTAGCTCATCACGGTGCGGATGCTCGCAAGATAGGCTTTGTTGCAATCTAATTTTCCCACTCCGCCTATCCATCCATCTATCTATCAATCCATCTCTCTATCAATCCATCCATCTCTCACCGTCTGATCTGTACAGTAATCCATACAGTGCAGTTAGACTAAGAGAGCAGCTTTTGTTTGGACAGACACACACGCACATACACACATGCACAGACACAAATGCACAGACACACACGCACAGACACACACGCACAGACACACATGCACAGACACACGCGCACAGACACACACGCACAGACACACACGCACAGACACACGCGCACAGACACACGCGCACAGACACACGCGCACAGACACACGCGCACAGACACAGACGCACAGACACACACGCACAGACACACACGCACAGACACACACGCACAGACACAGACGCACAGACACACACGCACAGACACACACGCACATACACACATGCACAGACACAGAGGGGCGGACATTTGTATCACACAGGTACCACTGTATTATAGCCCTGGTCCCTGTGGTCGTTACTGAACTGTCAGCCAGTGATTGGAGAACTGCAGGCAGTCTAAGACCAATTAAGACTGAGGATGGTGCCAGGTCAAGGATAGGGTTGGGTCAGGGTTTATGTCAGCCGTGCCCTCTGGTGAGTCTTCAATAGGGTTCTCCAGTCCTGTTTCAGAAGAGCTAACATCCTGAAGCTTTCATTCCAGGTGTGTTCCTGGAAAACTCACATTCACTTATGTGGTCCTATGAGCTGTTAAAATAGTTTATATTTCTTTTTATTGGGCAGTTGCTGGTATAATGTAAAGAAAACCCTGCATTAACTGTGATTGTGTTCGGTTTTAATGTATTTGCATCAGCAGAGGACAAGTAAAAAGAACATCCATCATGGACCAGCATTATATAAATTGTAGTTGCTTTGTTTAACTGTTTCTTTAACAAACAGGCAAGAGAAGCAGAAAAGAGACGGACAGGGTTGAGACAACGAGCAGCGTTAGTTCCATCGTAATTAACGAATCCCATTTTTGCAGCTGTTATTAGTGTCTTCCCTAGATGTGAAAGTCATGGGACACTTTCGACTTGATCATTAAGGTCTGGTCTGTGTGAAGTGTGAAGCTCTACATGACACCTCATTATTAAGTCTTTATTTCTGCGTTGACCACGATTACAAACCCCAGATTAAATGCTTTAACAATAACCCGGTTTGCTTGTCCCCCAGCCAGTGATTCTCCGCATACGGATGAAACTAACCGTTGCCACAACGATGTAGTAGTAGTAGTAGTAGTAGTAGTAGTAGTAGTAGTAGTAGTAGTAGTAGTAGTAGTAGTAGTAGTAGTAGTAGTGCCTGTCCATCTACATACGAATGACAATGGCGCCATCTGTCGTTGCAAACGCGTTACAGCATGCCAAGGATATCCACGTCAACCAAGACAGTGATGCTACAGAAAAATCCACTTTTACTTAACTTGTATTTATCCAGGGAGACACATTGAGACCGAGGTCTCATTTGCAAGCGTGCCCTGGGAACATAAACTCACAAATACAACAGCAGTAATGGACAAATAAATAAAATGAACAGACACACTGACACTAACCATCTCAGGCAATTAAAACAAACACAATTCTCCCTATAAAAATCTAACATTATTTTCTTCAACTGACCCATGGACACCAAGGCGTCCAATCGAAACCCTAATTGGATACTATTCCACAGATGAGGTGCTTTAAACGAGAAAGCAGAACTACCCATCTCAGTAGTTACAAAAAGTGTCAATTGCCAAATAGGCTTTATTCAGTGCAGCTTTCGGAATGGTACCGTTCTCCCTTCAAGTCTGGCTCTAATTGTTCCAACCTCAGTACGTAGGGTCGCGTGTCTTATCAATTTTTGAACCTCTCTATGTCGACTCCGGGCTTTGTGTTAGAATTAAACAGCACAAATTAATAGTACGAAACGCCTCACTTTCAGGCCTTCAGCCAGAGGTTTAATGAGTTTATGTCTGATTAAGATCATATGAAGTGGCAGGCCCCTGGGCGATTACTCACCAACTCCGAGAGGAATTGAGCACCTGATTGTTCAAATACTTTAATTAACGTGATTGTTAGAGGTGGGGGGGGGCAGGATGAAGATACTGGAGGGGTGGCAGGATGGAGATACTAAGAGGAGTTGAAAGAGAAGAGTGAGGAAGATGGAGAGAGATGGAAAAACATGGAGGGATTGATAGAGTATTTGCCATATACCACAGGTGTATACCACATACCATATACCACAGGTGTATACCACATACCATATACCACAGGTATATACCACATACCATATACCACAGGTGTATACCACATACCATATACCACAGGTATATACCACATACCATATACCACATACCATATACCACAGGTGTATACCACATACCATATACCACAGGTGTATACCACATACCATATACCACAGGTGTATACCACATACCATATACCACAGGTGTATACCACATACCATATACCACAGGTGTATACCACATACCGTATACCACATACCATATACCACATACCATATACCACAGGTATATACAACATACCATATACCACAGGTGTATACCACATACCATATACCACAGGTGTATACCACATACCATATACCACAGGTGTATACCACATACCATATACCACAGGTGTATACCACATACCATATACCACATACCATATACCACAGGTATATACCACATACCATATACCACAGGTGTATACCACATACCATATACCACAGGTGTATACCACATACCATATACCACAGGTGTATACCACATACCATATACCACAGGTGTATACCATATACCACAGGTATATACCACATACCATATACCACAGGTATATACCACATACCATATACCACAGGTGTATACCACATACCATATACCACAGGTATATACCACATACCATATACCACAGGTATATACCACATACCATATACCACAGGTGTATACCACATACCATATACCACAGGTGTATACCACATACCATATACCACAGGTGTATACCACATACCATATACCACAGGTCTATACCACATACCATATACCACAGGTGTATACCACATACCATATACCACAGGTATATACCACATACCATATACCACATACCATATACCACAGGTATATACAACATACCATATACCATATACCACAGGTGTATACCACATACCATATACCACATACCATATACCACATACCATATACCACAGGTATATACAACATACCATATACCACAGGTATATACAACATACCATATACCGCAGGTATATACCACATACCATATACCACATACCATATACCACAGGTATATACAACATACCATATACCACAGGTATATACAACATACCATATACCACAGGTATATACCACATACCATATACCACAGGTGTATACCACATACCATATACCACAGGTATATACCACATACCATATACCACAGGTGTATACCACATACCATATACCACAGGTGTATACCACATACCATATACCACATACCATATACCACAGGTGTATACCATATACCACAGGTATATACCACATACCATATACCACAGGTATATACCACATACCATATACCACAGGTATATACCACATACCATATACCACAGGTATATACCACATACCATATACCACAGGTATATACCACATACCATATACCACAGGTATATACCACATACCATATACCACAGGTGTATACCACATACCATATACCACATACCATATACCACATGCCATATACCACAGGTGGATAACAGCCCGTTCTCCGTTATTACTTTGGTTCTTGCTAATCAATGTTGAATAAATTAGATTGAATCCCCTGTTCCGAGCCGCCACCATATTCGCCCTCTGTTCTTTGGCCTCTCCGCGTATGAAGTCTATAATTACCACTAACTAATTCGCAATCAGGATTAATTGAAGATGGGTATTATACACTGGTTTGATTAATTGCGCCTCAAGGTTAGATCTGGATATTAGTGGAGCGAGGATGAAAGGGTGTGAAAATAAACATGGTCAAACTCCACCGACGTAAGGGAAGCGTGGCTCCTGTAATCCTTAGTGAATATAATTTTGGCGCAGGTAGAGGGGCGGGGTTACATTAGTTAGTTGTAAAGGTGACGGTCATAACAGCTCATTGTCAGCAGCTCCTTCATGTTGAGAAGTGTGTAAAGGTGTGGACAATCCTTATGGTTCCCCACTATCAGACAGACTGGAACCAGGGCTATTGTTCCCTCTACTGAAGTGCTACCATGGTCTAGGTAAGAAGAGGGTGTTGGGGTCTAGACTGGAATATTAAATTAGGTTGGTGACCTTCCAATGCAGCTTCTGTTTGCTCGGAACGCACAGTTTCAATTAATGAATGTGGACTATGCTGTTTATGCTAATTCCAGACTGGGACGGTGGTGAATAATGGCTTGTTGGGACAAATGACTCCAAAAGCCTTCAAAACCAACTCTAGGTAAGTGCAATTTCACCCAAATATGAATTCAGGTCGATATATTCCTTAAAATTGAACATTTCACCAAGTTCTCGAGTGCACTAAAGAGAAAAAAAGCTGAGAGATAAGACTGAGCACCGGCAGACGGGTGAAACTGTATCTAGCTGTATCTATTAGCTGATACCTGCATTGGCATTTTATGACAGGCGGTTAGGCATGCAGGCCCCAGGCTAGTGTTGAAACGGTCACCACACCTTATTCAATGTAGCACAACAACCAGTCAATTATTCCCTGCAGCTCTATTGTTCTGCATCATCTGAATGTACTGCAGAAGTTCAAATTCCACCCTCCTAGACGAGTCTGCTTACTAGCAGACCTCATGAAGTCTATAGCAGACCTACATGAAGGCTATAGCAGACCTACATGAAGGCTATAGCAGACCTACATTAAGTCTATAGCAG
>CM055739.1:2522568-2597681 GCA_029465975.1 Dallia pectoralis | reverse complement strand
GTCACAGCCCACTTGCATCCATTGACCAGCTTGTTTTCTCATCACGCCAAAGCATATCGGTGTGACCCAAGAGGTCATCTGTTCTTAGAACCCTCGCCCACTCGTGTGAGTGATGTCATCACCAGGCCCCGCCCACATCCTAACTTTCTATCTCCAGTCCATATGGACCTTGAGTCAGAGAGGAGGGAGAAACGGAATCGCAGCCGGTTGAAGCCTCGTCCGGCCAAAACATCGCTCACCACACTCCTGGCTTTGATCTGGAAGATGCTGTTCTACCGACCCGTCTGGACCGAGGAGAATCAACAGCGACAGAATGTGCGTTTCATATATGTGCGCTTCTCCGCGTGGCATTTCACAGGGAGTGATCTTCTCTGGGCCGGGCTGGTAATGAGACTCTGTCTGGCGCTGCAGGAGAGCTTCGGAAATCTTCAGGTAGGTAATACCGGTGTATTCCTGTCTTTACAAGGCAATAGACAGGGAAATCATATTTGACCTTCTCTTCAGCTGGGTCTGTTCCGCGTTGCTCAGCACGATGAACAGGAGGTGGTTATGAGGAAGATGATTCAACGAACACGTTCAGAATGGAGGTCAAAGAAGCTCTGCTGTTTCCCTCTGTGGTCTCTGCTCCTGGTCCTCCTGCTCACTGCAGTCATCGCCCTTGTTTTTCTGGTGAGTGTAGGATAATGTACTACAGTTCCCATAATGCTCTGTTTTCCTCTGCGGTCCCTGGTTCAAGCCCTGGTCCCAGCTGTCAACATTGCTTTTGTCATCAGGTTCAAAGGTCATTATTGGGTCCCCTGCTAGTTCACAAATGGCACAGGAAGTAGTGTGTCATATTGGGATGAAAACATAGTGAAAATGCTAACTAAATACAAAATTGTCCCGACTATGTGTTCGTAAATGTAGATAAAGTTTGGGTTCCCGGATGTTGGAGTGCCGACGGTGAACGGATCAGGAAACGTAACGGAGGGAGGAGAGAATGTGGTCCAGATTGGTTCTGGGGTGTTAGAGGGGCTGGCGATCACCGTCATCGGTGTACCTGCTGCCGGAGCTTTACAGTTCATCTTCCAGATGGCCAGGAATCTGCTCTTTAACCAGGACATGAACATCCGTATGAGACTGGACAACCAAAGGGTCAGCGAACAGTTGGGTTTCATGAACGAGGTAAGGATGGAGGGAATATTTCTACAAATATTACTTCTGACATTTGACATTGAAGTCGATTAGCAGGAAGTGCTATTGGGAGTGACTTGCTTTCACATACCTGTTGACCTAAAGTCATTGGGAATCAAACCCCATACCCTGTGGCGATGCAGGGCGCTGTTAACTACCACCTGAGCTACACAGAAATGCCCGTGGTTATTAATCAGCCTGCCCTACCTGTGTCCTGTGCCCCGCCCCCCCCAGGTCAGGAAGGAGATGTGTCTGCTGTCCAGGTTCATCCAGTTCATGGAGGTGTTTGAGCGGAGGAAGATCCGCGTGGTTCTGGAGATCACCAACCTGGACCGCTGCGCTCCGAGGAAAATTGTGAGTGTCCTGGAGGCCATCAGCATCCTCCTGTCAGACGAGGAGTCACCGTTCATCTCCCTGCTGGCGGTCAACCCTGAAGTTCTAGTTCAACAGGTCATTGTTTTTGTCATTCACTGATTTCTTTTTCTTGTGTATAGGAGTGTTGTTATAGTGGGTTCATTGTAGATAGACGGCTTTACGTTTTCCGAGAACCAAAGGTTAAAAATGTTCCATCCACCAAGCATCATTATTTATCAATGATGAGATCCGTTATCCCGAGAATAATGCATGTTTCATTGTTCAACTATAACCAATAAAATAAATATCTACAACACTTACTCGCAAGGCTCATACCGGTTCCTTACACACTCTTACACGTTTCTTTGGTGTTGGTTGAACCTTGTGACGCATTGGTTGAGCTCTTCCTACAGGTGGACTCTGAGCTCTTCCTACAGGTGGACTCTGAGCTCTTCCTCTTCCTACAGGTGGACTCTGAGCTCTTCCTACAGGTGGACTCTGAGCTCTTCCTCTTCCTACAGGTGGACTCTGAGCTCTTCCTCTTCCTACAGGTGGACTCTGAGCTCTTCCTACAGGTGGACTCTAAGCTCTTTGTCTTCCTCTTCCTACAGGTGAACTCTGCAGACGGCTGCTTCAGTAAGAATGACAGAGCTTATGGTTTTCTGAACCGCATCGTGACCCTGGCTTTTACCATACCGCCGCTATGCCCCGCCTCCAAACGCAAGGTATTCCACACCACGTGTCAAACAATCAAATGACCCGCACTGCGTGTCAACCAATCAAATGACCCACACTGCGTGTCAACCAATCAAATGACCCACACTGCGTGTTAACCAATAAAATGATTCAGCCTTTGTTGCTCTGTTATGCTTTTAAATTTTATTAAAGAAACAACTATTGTCCATCTTCTTTCTGTCTGTCTAATTTTCCCTCTCTGTCTTGAGGTGTTCGAAAGCATCATCCAAACCCATACTGAGAACACTGAACGTGTCTGGGGGCGTGTCCAGGACCACCGGGCAACGCCTCTCTCCGACGTGGAGTTGCGAACCCCGCTGATAGACAAGATTCGCCTCAGGGAGGTGCGTGACGATCTGGCGGCCAGTGAGAAGGAGGTGGAGCGTATGGTCAGCGTGGCGTTGGAGAGTATCGGAGGGAATCTGCGTCACTACATAACAGACGATACCATGTCCATGAGGCGGGTCGTCAACTCCATCCGGGTCACCGTGGTGCTCATGAAGGCTCATGGGAAAGAACTCCTGGAGCCAGAGAACTGTGCTGCCTGGGTAATGTGACACATTCAACTGAGAACAAGCGTGATGATGTGACTGGGCCCGATTCTAAATGCAAAGCCACTGCCCTTAACCCGTCCCCATGTAGGAATCCCAATTATAACCGGGTACAGTTCGTGATGGCTGTCTTAGAGTTAGAGGAAACCCTGTGTAGCACGGGGCGGTCCCTGTTTAGCCCAGGAGGAAACCCTGTTTAGCCCGGGGCGGTCCCTGTTTTGCTGTGTTTACCTAGGTGGTTCGCTCCAACCAGGGCACAAGTGAAACATGGACCAGTCCACACAGTGTGTCAGTAAACAGTGTGATGATAACGCAGACTGGACAGACGGAAACATGCCCTTCTCTCCAGGTAGTCCTGGCCAATCAGTGGCCTTGTCGGCTCAGCTGGATCCTTCAGTGTCTGGAGGACGAGCAGCAGAGGGCGCACTTGAGCAACAGTTCAGGTCCACCGGTGGTTGTGGACGAGTCCAAAACACTGTGGAAGGTAAATGGCGTACCTCATCATAATACACACCACTCGGACAAAAAAATGTTTCAAGGGCTGAGGAATGATTTGGGAAAGCCTAATTTATGTTGGCATATATTGTTGTTGTTATTCTGGTTTAATTATAATAATATACTCCATCCTCTGATTGAAGGTCATTATTAAATTCAAACCTCGATTACTTCATCCACAACATAACTATAGCTGATGTTACTAAGAGTTGTTTTTATAAATGTGTCTATCATGTTTGGCCTGGCTTACAGTCTAATCAATAGATGTGAACAACATCTGCTGTTACTTATTTCTTCTATTAGGTGTTCAGCAGGTTCAGGCTGGAGCTTTACACGATGCGGGAGGAGATTGAGGAACTATTGGAGCAAGATGAGGATCCAGAACAGTTTGAGAAGTTCCTCAAGGTGTGTGTGTGTTCATTTCATGTTCCTTCCAACTGTCTTCCACTTGCTACAGGTTATCTTCTTCCCTCTTCCAGGTGGATTTCCAGTTCACGGTACGCGACTCTCAGTTGTATAAGCTTTCCACCGTTAACCTAGATCAGTCCATCAAGAAGGAGTTGTCCCGGATAAGAGGGACCTCTAGCCTGAAGGACTTGGAGTGGAAGGGGGACGTAGCTCCTCTCGCCTTTAGGACGGTCATCGCCATGACAACGGAGGATATCTGTAAAGAGGTCCGTCAGTTCTGTTCATATTACATTATGGCAATGGAGCTACAGCACTGTGCTACAGTTTTAATATGGTTTGTGCTTGTGGCTGGTGGCTGGCAGGTCCTGTTTTCAAACACACCTACAGGACTAATTTGTCCGTACTGAAAGGTTTATACGGGTGTTGTTTTTGTAGTTGTTTAATGTGCACTTTTCCAAATTCCCTAAAGCTGGAGGACATGGGCCTCCCTCAGAAGTATGCAGACATTGTGTGTAGCAACCACCTCAGTGGACAAGCTCTCATCTTTGGCGACCGCAACGACCTCAAACAGCTGCTCCAGATGACTTTTGGGGAGTGGACTAAGTTCAGACTTCACTTCTGGGGTGTCGGTGGAAGATCCCGCCTCCATGCTGGAGCCACACCCATAAACGGTAACTCCAACCTACTGGCCAATCAGCTTTCCAGATACTCAGTGCTTGGTCCACTCTACCACAAGTCAACACTGAATCTGTCTTCGTGATGTCTCTGAGGTAGCAGCCAGACAGTCACATAAAACGGGATACAGACAGGTGATTTGTAAGATGTTTCTGTGTTCACTGACATGTGGCTACAAGTTGAACTGTATTTATCTGTTCATTCGATTATCTTCCTTATGGTTTGTGTAATAAATTGTGATAAGATCACATACGACCTTTAATGTAAATGTTATTCTATTCATTGACTAGAAAGCTGCTAATCGTCTAACAGCCAGCGTAATAAAGGCACTGTGTTTGACTAAATTGCTTTAGACTGTTTACAGACAGTCCAAGGTAATGACCTAGGTCAGCAGGTCCTATTCCCAGAAGCAATTAGGGCCACACCCAGAGGCGCCAAGACCTAAAATTATCTTATCTATGACTGCTACAGATATCTATACTACAGATAGCGCCAAGGTGAGGCTGCTTGTGTCTCATCTGTCCTTCCATCTGGGGTAGAACAGGAAGTAGTGGTTCCCATCAGCCAGTCTGTAACTTGGACCTAGAACTGTGGTTGCCAGGTGAGGGGTGTGTTCCAGATCTCATGTTCATGTGATGACTTGTTTAAGTTCATGTATCGTGAGCAGAAGAGGTGAAACTCTATTGATTAAGTAGATGTGTTCACACTTTTGTTATATTGTAAGAGTAGTTTCACGAGCTCTCAAAGCTGTTTTCAATCCTTAAGGCTGTCTGTAATAAATAGATGTTATGGCAAGGAGAAGACATCGTTTGGAAACTGACAAGAGGTGTATATGAAGGTAAAAACAATGTGAGTTTAGAACAACTGGTGGCACTTTGCTTTTTGACTTCTCTGTGTTGAATAAAATAGCCCAATAAAGCCTTATCTTTTTTAAATGCATCTCATCTGTGGAATAGTATCCAATCAGAATTTAATTTGGGTGCCTTGGTGTCTATGGGTCAGTTTATGAAAATGATTAGGTTAGATTTTTATAGTGAGAATTGTGTTTGTTTTAATTGATGGTTACAATTACTGTCAGAATGTCTGTTAATTGTATGTATCTGTCCTTGAGTTGATGTTACCAGGGCATGCTTGAAAATGACACCTCGGTCTCAACGTGTCTTCCTGGATAAATAAAAGTGAAAATAAATAAATCAACATCCATTGTAACAGGGCTTTGGTCCGATTAAAATGTTAGTAATTAAAGACAGACCAGTGAAGTTGTGAATAGTTTATTCAAGAAGAAGATGCATGTTATTGGTGACATAACAGGACAATGCATATGAAATGCACAAGCACAAACATTCATTGAGATATGTCACGCAAAGTAAAGTGGCTGCCTCATGACATTTGTTCATATCTCACAAACTATTACATGTATTCACAAATAGCACCTTTTAAAGTGTTAATGAAATCACAGTAATAGTTGGTTTCTTTAGACGTATTTATCCGACACAAACAGAATATATGAAACACCCTCAACTGTGAGTAGAGGTTAGCGACTATATTGTAACAGGCGTGATAAGTGAATGTTAGATATGAACAGAGCTCAGTGATTAGAGCATGTGACCTATAAAGGAAATGTAGCTAGACCAAATGCCCACCAGACAGAAGCTAACAATCTTCTGTGCTCACAGTTTGGATTACAGGCACTTATACAAACAGGAAACATTGATTTTATAACACTTACATAGGTCCCTTAATCTAATAAACGGCTAGGTTTCTCAAATCTTACTTAGTGGTGAGTTACATTCTTCTCAACTGGGATTATAGCAGCTGTATTAATGCTACAATGGGAAAAACAAAGCAGTATAAATGGTATTCCCTTGCATATTTTCACACACAGCATATAATGTTTTACATATGTTTATACACACACGTACATGAGGCGTAAGACTATAAGCTATTGCTATAATTACCGTACCAATCAAAAGTTCGGTGTAATCAAAAGTTTGGTGTATTCTTCTTGGGGTATTTCAAAATTATAAAAATAACCCATATGAAATCATATCCTCCACCTTGATGTCATCTTTAAACACTGTTTGCAGTCTCTCAACCTGCCACATCAAGTAGTCACCTGGAATGCATTTCACATAACGGGTGGGCCTTGATAAAATTGTTTTTTTTGTTAGTGAGTTAATTGTGTTTTGATAAAAAGCTACGTTCAAGGCGTAAATGTCATGAAATACAGATGCTAGAGTATATAGTTAAGTCTCTTTTTCTTTTTTGAAATTACACAAAAATAAAGAAATGTGAACAAATTTTACTGGACATTTTTGCACAACGCTCTCATAGGACATAATCAGGCAGGATTGAGTCATCTAAGGTTTGACCCTGTGGTAAACCAAGCCACATGCACAAGCCTGTAGTGTTACAGCTGCTCAGAAACCACTGATCTCCTCACTAAAATAAGGCACACAGGTAAACAACTAAACAGGTAAGACACTAACACCTCCGATAACTCATGAAGTGTTACACTGACATTCTGAGGAGCTCAAAAGACAGCTGACGTCGACAAGCCATAGCAGAGACATCAGAAGCATTTGACTCATTTGGGCACTTAGCGGGATTAAAATACATTTCATCATTGTTCGCAGGGCTGCAATCTTCAAGTAACTTTTCTAAAATACCAGCTCCCTGGAATACCAAATGGGAACATTTCCTGAATCAGGAAGGAACAAAATTGACATTTGAAAAACTTGAACTAGGATTTCGGCAAGCCAGGGAATTTGGGAAAACTTTGTCTGGACTCGGAGAGTCTACTTGCGTCCGACAGTCTCGGATAATTTCTTCAGTCTCTTTTTCAGCTCCAGAGGAAACTTCTCGTAACATTTCTTGCACACGGGTTTCATGTCAAACTCCACAAACTTGTTCCTGTAGACAATGAGAGATCCACAGTGAAAGGTTAAGACGAACAGCTCAAGTGACACTAATTATAACGCACACGAGCAATAGTGAATCCATCTACAGCTCAAGTGACACTAATTATAACGCACACGAGCAATAGTGAATCCATCTACAGCTCAAGTGACACTGTAATTATAACGCACACGAGCAATAGTGAATCCATCTACAGCTCATGTGACACTAATTATAACGCACACGAGCAATAGTGAATCCATCTACAGCTCATGTGACACTAATTATAACGCACACGAGCAATAGTGAATCCATCTACAGCTCAAGTGACACTGTAATTATAACGCACACGAGCAATAGTGAATCCATCTACAGCTTAAGTGACACTGTAATTATAACGCACACGAGCAATAGTGAATCCATCTACAGCTCATGTGACACTAATTATAACGCACACGAGCAATAGTGAATCCATCTACAGCTCAAGTGACACTGTAATTATAACGCACACGAGCAATAGTGAATCCATCTACAGCTCAAGTGACACTAATTATAACGCACACGAGCAATAGTGAATCCATCTACAGCTTAAGTGACACTGTAATTATAACGCACACGAGCAATAGTGAATCCATCTACAGCTTAAGTGACACTGTAATTATAACGCACACGAGCAATAGTGAATCCATCTACAGCTCAAGTGACACTAATTATAACGCACACGAGCAATAGTGAATCCATCTACAGCTTAAGTGACACTGTAATTATAACGCACACGAGCAATAGTGAATCCATCTACAGCTTAAGTGACACTGTAATTGTAACGCAAACAAATACAGTCAGGCCGTGTTCATTCTTCTGAACGATAGGTTTCCGTTATCAAATGTTTTGTCTAAACAAGTTTTGAATTTCTCCAGTAGAGAATGACATAATTAATGTGATGCTTACTACACGAAACCACAATAGAACCCAGCAGGGCTACAATAGAATCAAATGGCAAAAACAAGATGGTAACACCACTAACCAGTGGATAAAGGGGAGAACAGCAGTGGATAGTGGAAAGGAAGGAGGAACAGCATGTCTACAGACAGATAACTGGTTTCTTTTTGCGGTCTTTTGAAGTGTCTCTCTCGCGACGTGCCAGACGCCGTTTCAGCTCCTCTGGCATGTGCTCATAGCAGTGCTTACACACTGGCTTCAGATCTATCTCTAGAAACTTCTCTCTGTCATCCCATGGGGCCAGCGGAGGAGGAGACACATGGAGAGGAGACACGTGGACAGGAGACACGTGGACAGGAGACACGTGGACAGGAGACACGTGGAGAGCAACAAGAAGATAGGTAGAGCAAGGTAAAGTATGAAAGAGAGAAACAGATAAGGGACAGAAAAAGGTCTGAGATGTTAAGAGGTTTGAAAATGTGAAATTTGTGAAAGGAACACAAGAGAAAACACGTAACCCAGTAATATTCAAATATTATCCATGGAAATTAAAATATATTAACCTGCAAAGTTGCAAGATCAAATTCAGCCGAAAAAAGCTGATTAATGACAACGTATAAACGGGTAATGTAGCGATTAACGACAACGTATAAACGTGTAATGTAGCGATTAACGACAACGTATAAACGGGTAATGTAGCGATTAATGACAACGTATAAACGGGTAATGTAGCGATTAATGACAACATACTTGAGGGTGAGCTTGGTGTTGCAGGTGGAGCAGGAGAAACAGCTGACACACCAGGCCTTGTTCAGAGCAGACACCACTGAGGAAGAGGAAGAGCACATCTGTGAAGGCTTTACAATAACCCCAAAACGGTGATATTGCTAAATGATGATATGGCTAAATGCTAATATGGCTAAAAGCAACGGTCTTACCATCGCCTTCAATCACTCGGTTGCAGTGGTAACAGACGTCGCCGAAGAGCTGTGGTGAGAAAAGCACAGTTTAGGTCAGGGCTGCTCCATCCTGCTCTTGGAGATCTACCATCTGGTTGTACCTGGTTACCTGGTTGTAGTGGGTCTCGCAGTAAGCCAGACCCTTCCTCTCATAGTGGCGGTGGCCCAGGAATGGCTTCTCACACTTAGCACACACGAAATGCTGCAAACACAGGCGGTGTCAGAGGTCAGGGTGGTTAACAACCAACTGGAGCGATGGGCAGACATTATGTATGAATTAGCATGTAGCGAACAACAGTAGTGGACCGACACCACTAACGTAGGAGTTAGCATGTTGCTAACGCCAGTCACAGTCACACAGAACTGGTGGCTAAGTTAGCAAACTCGAGTGGGCTGGCCTGAGGACCAATAATTACAACGCATTGTGCTGAACCAGAATCAATTAAATCGACACACACACACGCACACAACACACACACGCACCTCGACATGCCACTGCTTGCCCATGGCATTGACCACACGTCCTTCGATGGGTCTCCGGCAGGCACCACAAATTGGCACGCCCATCTTGTCATGGCAGGGCAGACAGTAGAGCTCCCCTTTCAGCTCCCTGGCCTCGGCAGTCAGCTCCTTACTGCAGGAGAGCAGGAGGAGAGCAGGAGGAGACGGTCACGTTACGGAACAACTGGCGGACAGCATCCTGCAGGGGGCAGCGGTGTGCCTACTCACCCACAGTTGTTGCAGTTGAAGTGGTCAGGGTGGTATGGGTCGTTCTTGAAGATCAGGGGGCTGTCCTCGATGATGGCGTGGCATTTCTGACAGATGTACTTCCCCAGGCCCCGGGCCTTCTCCCGGTTATGGCACGGCCGGCACAGGTGTCTGGACAGGGCCGAGGCACAGGGGGGTCAAGTGTTACAATAGACAGAAGAGCTCAGCGTGGCGAATCGGACTGGTGTAACATTCAGGAATCAATTAATCAGCTAGGGTCAGCCCTGGTGAGTTGTGATTGGCTGGGTACTCACCTGCCAGCGTTCTTGACAAATCCTACATCTGCAAGTACGGCCTGGCAGATGTCACAGCAGAAACACTCCGGGTGCCAGCTGTTGTTCATGGCTTTGATTACACGACCAATGATGAACTCCCCTGAAAACCCAGGGCAAACATGAGAACCCACGGCACACATGAGAACCCACGACACACATGAGAACCCACGATGACAACCCCCCCTCCACACACACACACACTTACCACACTGGCGGCAGCAGGGAGCAAACAGCATCTGGAAGTCGTGTTCACAATACTTCCTTCCTTCAAACTGTTAGGGAGTCAACAATGAAGACTTCAACAAAGGAACTACACACAACAACACACCAGTAATCAGCTGGCCAATCAATAAGAGCTGCAATATTCCTACATTCCCCAGAATTTCTAGTTAAAAGATACCTAGAATAGGGAATAAAATGCAGCTCCATCCATGGAATTTCAACATAGACAAAAACGGTAGCAGGGAATTTGCTTTATTCTGACGGCCTGTGGTAGCCCACCTCATAGAACAGCCCCTCTGGGAACTGCTGGAAGCACTGGGCACAGACGAAGCAGCCCTCGTGATACAGCTCCCCGTTGCTATTGACGATCTTCTCCGCCGGGGCGAAGCCACTCTTGCAGCGCTCGCATGCCGCATTGGCCAGGGCGTTTGCCATGTTACTATGGTGACAAAAAAACAAGTCAGATGATCGGAACGGACCACATCGTACTCTTACTACATTACTTATTTACTAATGTGGGAATTATATGGGTTTTGCCGTATTGTGAGATGAGATTAAACAAATCAGAGCAAATCTGGTCGGGTCTTTAATAACGTGCAAGTTAAATGCATTCGGCTATCGCTCAGTCATAATGGCTGGTTTTAACATTACACATTTTTCCAAAAGAGGGAAAATGTTTATTCCTTGCCATGCCCATTACGCTGGTATGTTGAACTCTTTACCACAACAAAGACATTGATGGGGAGATGAAAGATAACATACATTTAGAAAGACAACCACCAAATCTAGGAAGCATCCAAGATAACTACAATAAAGATAACTTTTTGCCTGCCCAATAACCTTCTTCACTGATTGGTTGGACGGGTCAGGTTGCCGTGGATTTGGCCCAATAATATCATCACGACACTGGGACAGATTCTTCTGGAGGCGGGTTTCATGCGCCATACCAAGAAGAACTCCAAATATAAAGCTGAGGCTGCAGCAAGTCTGTTTTAAGTGTTTACAGTAACACGCCTAAGCAAACACAGTCGATGTAATTCACCCTGCACTTCTACAAGTAACACCCTACGACGTAGAGGCCTCTGGTCCAAACAAGTACACTGCATAGGGTAAAGGGTATTTAGGAGTTTTTAATGTCGCCCACATCACTTTAGACTGTCCCTGGCTGTCTTAACCCAGATAGCAACATCAATGAGGTGTACACACACACACACACACACACACACACACATACTGCCTGCTTCTCTCGTTCCTCCAGCCAGGCGTGTGTCTCCTAATTTGGTCATCTCAGAGCAGTCACACACCACTACAGTCCAGCTAGGTGTCTAACGCGGAATTAAGTGTTTGTTTATGTCTGAAATATGCCAGGGGGGGTGATAAAGTGGCATTCCTTTAACATTTGCAAGGGAAAAGATGGTATGTTAGACGTCCCAGATGTCACCCTACGGACCCTAGGCCAAAGTAATGCACTAATAAAGGGGAATATTGCCAACATTTGGGACATAAATTAGGAATAAAGCGAGTGCTTCACAGATCGCCGTATCTACAGCATAAAGACTAGACGCATTCCACATTACCATCCATAAACGTGGGTGTGCGCTGGCAGACATTACCATCCATATACGTGGGTGTGCGCTGGCAGACATTACCATCCATATACGTGTGTGTGCGCTGGCAGACATTACCATCCATATGTGGGTGTGCGCTGGCAGACATTACCATCCATATACGTGTGTGTGCGCTGGCAGACATTTCCATCCATATACGTGTGTGTGCGCTGGCAGACATTACCATCCATATACGTGGGTGTGCGCTGGCAGACATTACCATCCATATACGTGGGTGTGCGCTGGCAGACATTACCATCCATATACGTGTACGTGGGTGTGCGCTGGCAGACATTACCATCCATATACGTGTGTGTGCGCTGGCAGACATTACCATCCATATACGTGGGTGTGCGCTGGCTGGCAGACATTACCATCCATAAACGTGGGTGTGCGCTGGCAGACATTACCATCCATATACGTGGGTGTGCGCTGGCAGACATTACCATCCATATACGTGGGTGTGCGCTGGCAGACATTACCATCCATATACGTGTGTGTGCGCTGGCAGACATTACCATCCATATACGTGGGTGTGCGCTGGCAGACATTACCATCCATATAGATGGCAGACATTACCATCCATAATAAACGTGTGGGTGTGAGCTGGCAGACATTACACATGACTGTCTGGTTAGTCATACGCTCCAAAACAAGAGCCAAGAAATTACAACATGAGCTACAAATAGACTGTGTTGCAAAGACCACATTATTCAAGACTGGTGACAATACTTTTAAAGGATGTTTTTACAGGTCTAACTGCCTTCTCGGTCCTAATATTGGAGAAAACTTGAGTATTTTCTAGAGGGCTACGGTTAGCATGTTGCTACCTATAGTGGCTAGCTAGCTGACAACACTCCACCAGCATGTTTTTTAACATCTATATAAAACACCATAATATAGTGAAAGGCAATAGTTAGTGTCATGCCAGTATCCACAACTATTGCACAGTAGCGATGCTTGGTCAGACACACTTATTTGCCTACTATCTATTATGGCTCCACCACATGAGCTTTTTAAAATACTAGCATGGTAGCTACGAGCAGCTGTTATATTGAGTGATTATTCCTCATATCTTACCTGCCCGTCATTTCTACGACCCCCAGCATCACCTCTCAACAGCCCCGATTTGGAAACCTATCGACTCGTTCCGGGTATCTTGAATTGGCCAAAGAAAACCAGGTTCGGGGTGATTGAGCCGAGATCACTAGCCGTTTGCCAGATCTACTAGATTCTGCTTCCTACAGAATCTCACTAGAAGGGGATCCACCCTATTTACTCGCCTCTCTAAAAAAACAGGAACGAATTATCGCCCCCTAGAGGGCATTACATTGCTATTAGCGCACGCTAGCGGGCATTACAATGATATTAGCGCCCCCTAGCGGGCATTACATTGCAATTAGCGCCCCCTAGCGGGCATTACAGCAGATGGGAGTTTTACTTACTCAAACTTGTTCTGAGGGCAGAAAAGAAAATGATTGGTTTACAGATTCAACCAATGAAATTAAAGTAGAGGCGGGATTAAGGCGTTTGGAAATTTGGAGAGAAGGATCTTACAGACAACGACGCGTTATTGACTTTTCGTGCCGTGGGAGAAAGATCACTTGTCATAAGGTAAGTGAATTTATTAAATGTTTTGTTTGTTGAAATTCACAGTCGAAATTCACAGATAAACAGCCTCTAAATTGTGCTAAGATAATTGGGGAACATTTAAAATGCACAAAACTAATTCATCGTTTATATCGGATGCATTTGACGCGTGCTTCAGTCAACCACACCAAAGCAGCTAACGTAGAATTAGCATAACGTGAATGCTTTCCCAATGCTACCACCCGCTGTCTGTGAAACCGATAAGTTATGCGATCACCACTCAAAACTCCGCGACTCAGTATCATAATGTTTTATTTTTTGTGTACTGTATGCTTCTCTCGGGGCAGGAGTTCTCAGGTTCATATTACTGTGTTACTTTTAGTTTAAGTTATAATGCGCTGCTCTCAGGGCAGGAGTAACGTTACTCCATATTCATATCGCTGTTTTATTTTTTTGTGTATATGAATATGGAGTACTCCTGCCCTGAGAGCAGCGCATTATACACAAAAAATACAACAGCAATATGAATATGCAGTACTCCTGCCCTGAGAGCAGCGCATTATACACAAAAAATACAACAGCAATATGAATATGCAGTACTCCTGCCCTGAGAGCAGCGCATTATACACTAAAAATACGACAGCAATATGAATATAGAGTACTCCTGCCCTAAGAGCAGCGCGTTATACACAAAAAATACGACAGCGATATGAATATGGAGTACTCCTGCCCTGAGAGCAGCGCATTATACACAAAAAAATAAGACAGCAGTATGAATATGGAGTACTCCTGCCCTGAGAGCAGCGCATTATACACAAAAAATAAGACAGCAATATGAATATGGAGTACTCCTGCCCTGAGAGCAGCGCATTATACACAAAAAATACGACAGCAGTATGAATATGGAGTACTCCTGCCCTGAGAGCAGCGCATTATAACTTAAACTAAAAGAAACACAGTAATATGAACCTGAGAACTCCTGCATCGAGAGAAGCATACAGTACACAAAAAAATAAAACATTATGATACTGAGTCACAGAGATTTGAGTTGTGATCGCATAACTTATCGGTTTCACAGACAGCGGGTGGTAGCATTGGGAAAGCATTCACGTTATGCTAATTCCTCATTAGCTGCTTTGGTGTGGTAGACTGAAGCAGGCATCAAATACATATAAACGATGAATTAGTTTTGTGCATTTTAAATGTTCCCCAATTATCTTAGCACAATTTAGAGGCTGTTTATCTGTGAATTTCAACAAACAAAACATTTAATACATTCACTTACCTTATGACAAGTGATCTTTCTCCCACGAACAGTCAATAACGCGTCGTTGTCTGTAAGATCCTTCCCTCCATATTTCCAAACGCCGTAATCCCGCCTCTACTTTAATTTCATTGGTTGAATCTGTAAACCAATCATTTTCTTTTCTGCCCTTAGAACAAGTTTGAGTAAGTAAAACTCCCATCTGCGGCATTACATTGCAAGTAAATGAAAACACATTTTGACCATATACATTTTTTTATGATCATTAGAGCTTTTGCTGGTTTTGTGCGTGTGTGTGCACATGTGTGTGCGTCCTAAAACAAGCTTGTACTTCCAATTTAGACAGACATGTAAAAAAGAACACCCAATATGACATTCACAATAGTTTATTTATAAAAGGCAAAAGCAACATTGGTTTCTACAGGTAATCCCTGGTATGTTAGACAAGCCCTAAACATGAAGCGATAATGACGTCACCTGCCATCTGAATTTACAACACACTGTTCCCTACATTGGGCACAGATGTTAAGGACCTTGCCTCTACTATACAGAGAATGGGATTTTGTTTGGGACACACACTAGCCAGCTACACAGCTCTGAGATCAGCTGAGAACGCTCCCAAATGCTAATGCCTGGATTTACAGAGAGAGCCCAAATCAGATGTAGTCTTTAGATTATAAATATTTGTTTTGTAATTAAAACATCTGGATTGCACCGCCTGTCAAAACAGCCGATGTAGTGCACTACATTTTGACCTACGCCCATGAGGAAGGGGTCCAAAGAAGTCCACTAACACATTAATAATATATCTATTTACTTCTGAGAAAATAACCAACCAGGAAATGAATTCATACAATAAAGATGTCTGAACATTTTTTATGTACATAAAAAATGAATACAATTCCATTTAAAGTGCAGGGTGACAAAAAAAATTGAATTCATGTAATTACCTCCCCGATATATTATCAGATATTTACATAATCACAGCATTCGGGGCAACTATCCTTAGTTATAAAACAACCACAGTATCTTGCAAATAATCTTAGCATTATCGTGTCTAAACACACAAATAATCTTAGCATTACTGTATCTGAACCCACAAATGATCTTTCACTGCAAGTCTTCAGTTGATAAATAACTGTAAAAATAAATGTGAAAAATACAGATGTTTTTGTCACATTAAATTGACTGACTAGTGTGTTCAAACATCTGCACTGATAAAACTCCTCATAGTAGAAGACAATCCTGGATTGAGGACTTAATGAACGTGACAACAATACATTTCACAACTACAAGCTCACACATTGTCACAACAAAAACCATCAACTACCATGAGCAACTCAGGAATACAAAAGCGCTTTTTAACAACCTACACATCCAAATAAATTACATGCGATTCAAAATACGCAACTGAACAGTATGTAAAGTGAAGGTAGGTCACTAGACAACAGTTCCTATAGGTTCGAGACAAACAAAATTGACATGTGGAAATTATATCATACCTTATATAATGTATATTACCAGATTTCCTTGATTATTCTGTTACATTCTTTACTATGCTCCCTTTTTGACCTACGGTTAAATGACAATCGATTATATTACAATAATAATTTTCCTATTATCTGAAAATATATACAGTATTTACTCTTTAGAGGGTCATTTGAAATGACTTTCACAACATTAGTTTCAGGCCAATTTCTTGGTCATCTTAAACATTATAAATATATACCAATATTACAACAACAATTAAAGATCTCTGCTGGCACCATAACTCTGATGGATTGGTTTTTGAAATGTTTTAGTATGAATTGAGATATATACATATACACACACATTATCAACAAGTTCCACGTCTCTTATTAACGACAACTGAACAGTATATACGCAGATTACAGAACGGTTCCATCTAAGTGCTTCCCATGTTCTATTTAGTACACTACTTTCCATCAGAACCCTAAAACTCCTAGTAGGAAATAAGAGTCCATTTGAGCCTGCCAAAATGTTACCAACACACACAAGAGAAAGATGTATAGGGACGTACCTCCAAAACATTTGATTACCAGCAGAGAACTGCTAGATGACAACTGCATCAGACATACAGTCAATGGTTAAACAGCGTTAGAAAAGCTAATGCACGGGGTCTGCATTCAGGGAATGGGGGTTCTAGAGGTCAGCACAAGCCCGGTGAACAGGGGAGAACATAAGACATCCCAACCTGTGTGTGTGATCTCCCCCCTCTACCAGCAAGGCATCATATCAGGGAACCAGACCCGGCCCAGATGCTTGGAGACCTCCCAGTGGATGTCGTCTAGTCCGTAGCGGTGATCCGGTATCAGAACCTCCTCCATGATGGACAGCTGACTCAACCGACGGCCGCACATCTGGACGAACTCCACGAACGCAGAGCAAGACACCTCACACTCCCCCAGGCCAATGGCCGACAGCTGGGTGCAGCGCCGGGCGATCCGGATCAGCTCCTCGTCCAGGGGCCTCAGGCCGTTGGCACAGACCACCAGCTCCACCAGACGGGGGCAGTGTAGCCCCACGCGGCCCAGGACATCCTTACTGACAGAGCGGCCAAAGTAGAGGTGCGTCACGGGGATCTCGTCTCTGAAGAAGGGCCCAAACTCGTCTTCGTACAGGAAGAAGTACATGACCAGGCTGAATTTGGGCGAGTGCTTGACCATGGCGTCCCAGCTGGACTTCCTGATGGAATGAAAGTGCTGCCCCGGGGTGTCGCTGACCACGTCGATGCGGAGGTGTTCCAGGTGAACGTGCTTTTCGGAGGAGAGGGACAGGAGGAGCTCATCGCTCAGCAGGTGGTAGTTCAGCGCCAGCTCCCGCAGGCCATGGCACTGGTCAGCCACACACAGAATACCTACAGGAGATAGGGCAATAGAGGGTTCAGTAGGCTGGATGGTTAGGGCACACTCCCAATAACACACATCGCCTGTGGATGGGAAGTAGGACAATTACAGAAGTTACAGACTTGGTATTCTATTCCAGCCCTCTATCACTTCATCCCATTAATTGTTCATGCACATCCCATGTCACCCCGTCCCTCATCACGTCCCTCTCCCTATACCAGTCCGTCCCTCTCCCTCCCCCAATCCGTCCCTCTCCCTCCTTCCCCCCCACCATCCCTCTCTTTACCTGCGGGGGAGACGTGTGGGCAGCTGCTCATCTTCAGCAGTTTTAACGTATCACTGTTGTTGGCCACCAACACCTTGAGGGACGGGTCGTCCACGGGCGTGTCGTCGATCTTCAGTGAGGAGAGGGACTTGGAGTTGACGAAGACCACCGTGAGAGCAGAGATGAAGTGAGACTACGGGAGAAGACATGGAAACACGGTGAAGCATGAAGCACTACATAAACAATAAAAACAGTTAGGCTAAACACATGGCAAATGATTCCACCTTTAACTTAACCCCTCTGAACTGAAGTGCTGACCAAGTCGCCACATTAAACACCTCTGGGGCAAAAAATTGGGGACAACTGCCCTGACCACGGTCAGAACCAGCATCTAAAGCATTTGGGTCAGGGGGATTTGATCCAGCAACCTTTTGGTTACAGGCACAGTGCTCCACCCACTAGACAACCTCCCGCTCCTTACCTTTGGCAGCTCCATGAAACTGGGCCTGGCCGTGGAGATGAGGCCCAGCGTCTTCAGAGAACAGTTGACCAGCTGGGAGAGGATGTCACAAGCTGCCTCGGCCGACTCTGTACTGCTATCCACCTATCAGCGGGACCACACAGAGTTTACAACTAGATGCCAAAGAGAGATGCAATGGACGTCCGCATCATGAAGCACTCCTGGACACTGTTGTTTTCTGAAAATAAAGACACTACTTTCCCTTCACAATAGACATGCTCATTGTGCATCACCAGGTGCTGACTGGTGGAGTTTTCACATTTCCACACACCCGCTGGACAAGGCAATGGATAACAGGTGCACCACTTAGAGACCTCCATAATGGATCTGCCTCACCTTAAAGCTGACGTACTGCAGGTGATTTGAATGCTTCTTGATGATCTGTTTAATGAGGTCCGGGTGTGTCGCCTTCAGATATGAACTAGCGGGCTGATTCAGCTCAAACTCAAAGAACCTCCACAGCTCCGGCATGTGAAAAACTTGGTTCCAGCCCCGAGACACCAGCGAGGCATGAGCTCGGTCCAGAAGAGGGAGGTACTGGAAGATGTGGAGCAGGATCTCCTGAGGCATGCGAGCCCAGTCTACCCCCACCTCCTCTTCCTCCTCCTTAGGCTTTTGCTTCCGCTTCCTCTTCCGGAACTCTGGGGCCGGCAGAACACCGTGGCTCGAACCCTCGCCAAAGTCCTCCTCGGTTACCCTCAGACAGAGAGCTCTCTTCATGATACCTGAGGATTGAGGTCATGAGATGAGACACACACTATAGCTGTGATTCTAGCTGTTGAAGACTAGCATAGTGTCAGTGTTTGTTTGCGTTGAACAATACCTCTAGTCTACACATACTGTTTCACACTGACCTTGTGCTGATAGCACTACTAATATGTTTTCTGTTCATTTTCTTGTACACAGGCTAAGGACACGAGTCAATAGGCATTTAACGAATAACGACATGAAAGCAAATTAACATTATTATAAGAGTGAGAGCAATATTTGAATGCAGATGTCAAACCAACCGTGTTAGAGAATGTTTGGACCTTAGTGACCAACCTTGAAAATGAACTAAACCAACCTTGATAATGAACTAAACCAACCTTGATAATGAACTAAATACAACTACGACCAACTAACACACGCCGTTAGCATGTAGCCCATGTCTGTTTATGCTATGAGATAGCTAGCTAATAGGACTGATTTAGAGTTATAGGTTAGTTTCAACAAAGTGCATGCTCAAAATTACACCAGCTACTAACTTAAAAACCTGTCAGTATATTTTCAGTTATGTAAAATAAAACAATATGTAGCTCTAGTAAGTGTATCGGCCACACCCCCTACCTGTCTGTTGTGATGGAGCGTTAGCTTCAGTTGGGATGAATAGCTCACTAGTTTCAACCTGGACCAACGCTGGACAACCTAACCCGTGCAGAACTGGCAATACAGCTCATTTGTCCTTCAGCCGATGCAAGCAGTGCCGTGCACTTAGCAAATCTAAATTGGTATTTTTTTTTTATTGAAAAGATGTGAAGTATGTATCTGTCAAACCTGTGACCCAGTTTTTATTAGCTAGCTTGGTACTGATCCACAGTTGGCTCTGGCTGAAAATGGCGACGTGTTTTCTTGTGGAAGAGATGCATTATGGGTGAACCGTCGCTTAGACCGGAACCTGCAGCGAGTGTCCGCTAGAGGGCGGTGTTGGATCAGGGTTCAGCGCATACGATTCAGCACATACGGTTTAGCGCATACCTTTAGAAGTGCATAACAACAATAATCAATATGAAATTATTATAGGACCTAATAACACAAGGAATATATGGCGTACCCGGCGCGGTACGTACAATTATTTGGGCCAGTCTGCATGTAGGCAAAAGCAGAATTTGGCGTTGGTCTGATTCAGGATTGTAAGGCCAAAATGCCAATAACCTATTAGCACACTACCCATGGTAGCCAGGGTCGAGCTCACCCATCAAGGTCCTATAATCCACAGTCACCTCTTTGCCTTTGTGGAAATACGTTTGACATTGAGTATCTAATCTCTTTGTGCCTCCGGGGGAGGATTGAGAAACACAGCATGTTCTGTTTTATGGTGACTCAAGTTGACACAGATCTGCAAAAACAACAACAGTGCGAGAGAAAGAGAAACGTCGTTTCTGAGAAAACATCACAGAGAGTGATTAAAATAACAGAGCTTGGCAGCTGAGCAGAAGTTGGTAGCCAATAACAGAGAAAAGTAGGGGGTTTAGAAAATGAATGGGGAGAGATTAACAGTTTAAATCAGATTCCCAGAAATACATACTGGCACACTCTCTGAAGAAAAAATGAAAGGAATGTGTCAGACAACACAAACTGCTGTTAAAAAAAAGGCGGGTGAGATGGAAGTGAGAAATCTGGGTCGAGTTTCAGTTATCAAGAAATGAAAGTCTGCGGAAGATTGGGATTAACAGTTTGTAAATACTATGACTAAATACATGCATAGATGAGGCGTCCCAAGTGTGCTCCTGGAGAACTCTTGCCCTGGTGGTTTTCACTCCAACCCTAATTTAGCACAGCCGACTTATAATAAGACAGTTAACTGATTGAGGCTGAACATACCTGGGGTTTGAGTGGAAACAAGCAAGAATGTTGCCCTCCAGGAGCAGGGTTGAAGACCTCTGGCCTAGATTCAAATGACAATAGCACCCGAGTGACCCGATTCGTGAGCCAGAGCAATGTGCAATGGAATAGCTGGGGCAAAATGTGCAGATAAAAACTGTTCGTGAGCTAGAGCAATGTGCGATGGAATAGCTGGGGCAAAATGTGCAGATAAAAACTGTTCGTGAGCTAGATCAATGTGCAATGGAATAGCTGGGGCAAAATGTGCAGATAAAAACTTACTGCAGCTAATCGCAAAAGGGGCAGAAAGTTTTATCCACGTCATTCGATTTCATTTTATACCAGAGTAGGTCGGGAAGAAAGGCGACATATCGCACAGACTAGAGACATGTGGTTTAATTGAGTTATTATTTGTACACATGCATTGGAAATGTCAACGAAAGCAATCGTAAGCTCTTAAAATAGAGAAAAACAGAGATAACGAGTCCACACTGATGAGAAAAGTACCATCTGAATCACAGGCACATAATTAGAAGGGCAGCAGATTAGAGCAGGAGAACAGAGCAGGAGAGAGCTGAGCAGGAGACCAGACTAGGAGAGAAGAGCAAAGCAGGAGAGGAGCTCAGCCATCACAGTCCTGCGTGCATCTGACGCAACTAATCAAACCCCTGCACTTGTAATGTTCCACCCGTGGTCTCCAGTCACAGATCGGGACAGTACCTGAGATACACATATAGGAGATGGGGCAGAACTAGGTGCCTGCTAGCTCATGTGAAGGTCGGACTGTACCGCAGTGCATAGCACTAGTTCTGGAAGTAGCTGCTTAGCGAGGCTGGGGAACGCGGAGACACGTACATGTTGCGATTATCGCTCCAGTCGCGACAGTGAATACGTGAACACGTGAACCCGCCTGGTGTCGCACGATTATCGCAGCCTGCGACACATAGTCGATAGCTACCAGCTCCGGACGGAGGAACTACCGCCTGACGCAGAGCAGCAGCCATGCAGTGGACCGGGCTCCTGGCTTCAGGAAGCTTGGTGATCCTGCTGCTCGTCCCGTGGTCCAACAACCGTAAGTTCTGATCTGTTTGGCCATTTGTTTTTCACCGAATATGATTTAAGTTCTGCCTGCCATAATACCTGAGGTTCCGACACACCACTTCACTACCTTTTGTCACAGCTGGACCCGTTTTGTAACTTTTCCAAGCTATTTAACCCGTTCGGGTCCAGTTACAATGGGTATATTGACTCGCCCACCCCCTGCTCCCCCAGTTTCCCTGTCTCCAGAAGAGGCCAACCAGTTTTTGAGACGACAGCGGAGAGCCTATCAGGTTTTCGAGGAGACAAAACAAGGGCATCTGGAGCGGGAGTGTGTGGAGGAAAGGTGCAGCAAAGAGGAGGCGAGGGAAGTTTTCGAGAACGACCCGGAAACGGTGGGTAGACGGACATTAGACGGGATCCAATTCACATTGCACTTTATTGCGTGTTCAAAGGGACGCGTGCATGCACATTGTATTTAGATTGGGTCCATTATCCATCCTATGGCCAATTAGTTTAGCTATGTTGCGCACTACATAACAGCCTGCACACTACATAACAGCCTGCACACTACATAACAGCCTGCACACTACATAACAGCCTGCACACTACATAACAGCCTGCACACTACATAACAGCCTGCACACTACATAACAGCCTGCACACTACATAACAGCCTGCACACTACATAACAGCCTGCACACTACATAACAGCCTGCACACTACATAACAGCCTGCACACTACATAACAGCCTGCACACTACATAACAGCCTGCACACTACATAACAGCCTGCACACTACATAACAGCCTGCACACTACATAACAGCCTGCACACTACATAACAGCCTGCACACTACATAACAGCCTACACACTACATAACAGCCTACACACTACATAACAGCCTACACACTACGTAACGACCTCCACACTACGTAACGACCTCCACACTACGTAACGACCTACACACTACGTAACGACCTACACACTACGTAACGTCCCTGGGTCTAATCCTGACCACAGGTGTGGCTTTTACTACAAGTCGAGTACGGTGTGAGTTCTTATCCCCACCTATTTTTCTGTCCCACAGTACGGTGTGAGTTCTTATCCCCACCTATTTTTCTGTCCCACAGTACGGTGTGAGTTCTTATCCCCACCTATTTTTCTGTCCCACAGTACGGTGTGAGTTCTTATCCCCACCTATTTTTCTGTCCCACAGTACGGTGTGAGTTCTTATCCCCACCTATTTTTCTGTCCCACAGTACGGTGTGAGTTCTTATCCCCACCTATTTTTCTGTCCCACAGTACGGTGTGAGTTCTTATCCCCACCTATTTTTCTGTCCCACAGTACGGTGTGAGTTCTTATCCCCACCTATTTTTCTGTCCCACAGTACGGTGTGAGTTCTTATCCCCACCTATTTTTCTGTCCCACAGTACGGTGTGAGTTCTTATCCCCACCTATTTTTCTGTCCCACAGTACGGTGTGAGTTCTTATCCCCACCTATTTTTCTGTCCCACAGTACGGTGTGAGTTCTTATCCCCACCTATTTTTCTGTCCCACAGTACGGTGTGAGTCCTTATCCCCACCTATTTTTCTGTCCCACAGTACGGTGTGAGTCCTTATCCCCACCTATTTTTCTGTCCCACAGTTTCCAAATAGTCATCTGAGCACAGACACACACTCACACACTTCTTCATCAATCAGTTGGCATTGACTTTTAGCCAACTTATATTAGCTCGATACAACAGAATAATGCTAATGTCTGTGTAATTGGTGGAAAATAGGTGTTGAATGTGGTCAAACTTAGGTGAAGAATAGAAAGTGAACCTCCATTTGCCAGTTTGTGTTGTAGCCTTTTCATGTGTGCTTTTGCTTGTGCTGAGTCAGAAGAGGCTTTTACTTTATATTCTGTCACAGTGGTCAGGTCTTCTGCCAGTGTCTGATAGAAAGCCTTCTGGTTTGATGTGTTTTTATTGTTCTGTCATTTCTGGTTAAAAATGGTTCTAATATTTCCTATTCAGTTTGTGTTTCTCTATCATTTGTTTTCTTCGTTGGGCTGAACACACACACACACACACACCTTTTCATTAACAGCTGGTCTGCTAGACTGTGCACTGCTTCTTCTGTCCTCTGCAGATATCATCAAACACATGACTGTTGAAATGCTGGACTGTTATAATGTGGGCGTGTTACCTCAAGTACCCAAATTGCATTATATCTTTCCCCTGTATTGTTTAATTATTACCGTTTCCACACCCTTATGTCATGTATGGGAGTGGTTATGCTAATGACGGTTCAGCAGCCGTGTTTTTGATTGGTCATTTAGTTTTACGTGTCCTGTTTGCATGGATGTCTTAATTGACCGGTGACATCTGACTGATGGCTTAAAACCAAGTGGTTCATCATTCCGTTTATGGTTGTTATAAGAAAACAGGATGGAAATGTGTTGGAAAAGAGAATGAGGAAATATGTAGTGAGGACTGGCTGGGAAATGTCCTAAAATGGGTTGAAACTGATGAGTTGGAAGAGTTCGGTAAAGTTCTTTCATAGTCAGAGAGAGGATGTGTGAGGTGGGTACTAGGGAGAGGTGAATTAATGTTACGGAAAAGTGTTACATGGATGTTGGAATGTGCACCGTGTGGGCGGGTCCAGAATGAGAGCCGTGGGGGCGGGTCCAGAATCAGGGGAGGGAGATGTGCGTGATTTGCAGGGTGGGTTTCAAGCTAGTGTCGTGACAGAACTGCAGTCTCAGTCACACATCCATTATTTATTCCACACGTGCCCATCTCTGAGTCGGCACTTTCCCCAATGCTGCGGTTCCCTGGCTCTGCAGAGGGAGTGTTCCTTCCTGGTTACCACAATGCTGCCCTGCATTCTCCTTAGCAACCAACAGACTTCAAGTACAGCATCTCTCTCTCTGCAGTAGTTGGAACATTTATTGTGTTGGACTTGCAGACATCAAATGACCGTTCCATTTTCCCTCTTTTTCAGGACTACTTCTATCCGAAGTACTTGGGTAAGTCTGCGGTCTTCTTCCTGTTCTGTTGTCAGATTTTCATCAGATGAATTTGTGGTTAATTGTCTGTCTGCTCTCCTGTGTCTCTATGTTTGACCAGCATGTGTGGAGAAGTTCGGAGACGCGGACAAGAAGAAACAAGACTTGATCACCTGTATTCACAGTGAGTACTACACCTGTCAATCAGGTCTGAGTCCGTTACCATGGCTCTGGACAGAGGGCTTACTGTCTCTGACTGTTTGTCATATTAAAACCCTGTTCTGTACACCTATTTTCTCAGTTCTTCCCTCTTCATTATCCTCATCTCATCTGTCCCTTGCTGACTCTCTGTGTTTCCTGTGTTGTATTGATAGTGTGAAACGCCTTATCAGGTAGAGAGTCAGCCATGCACCAAGTCAGGACTGCAGAGAACCAGCAGCGTGTAGTAAAGGAGAGAGGAGAGGTGGAGAGAATGTCTCCTCATTTCTTTATTTCGGTTGCTAGTGTGACGTCAGCAAGCATGACTCAGTGGACCGGGGACGTGCTGCAGCTAGCAGCCACGTGTGCACGACACACCCCTTTCACGGCACACAGTCCCTGACTGCAGACCAGAGGTCAATAGACATCAGAGAGCTGTGACGCCAGTGAGGAGAGGGAGAGGGGGAGCGGAGAGGGAGAGAGGAGAAAGAAAGGGAGATGGGACAGAGTGGTGACAGACAGAGGGAGAGAGGAGAGTGTGGGAGGAGAACCAACCAGGGAACGTTTTGCTGCATCACGGCTACTTCTTGGCTTGTAAGTGGATCTGTGCCCTGATTGGTTGCTCACTCAGATGTTTGTCTAACTACATATTCATCTGTTTGTCCTCTGTATGGAGTCTACTCCCCTCTGTCCTCATCACTTCCAGACTGAATGTGGTGAAGTCAGTCTCTGACATGTTCTTACTAACCCAGTGGTAAAGTCTCCCTCTCTGACATGTTCTGACTTGCCCTGTGGTGAAGTCTCTCTCTGACATGTTCTGACTTGCCCAGTGGTAAAGTCTCTCGCTTTTTGCGTTTCCATTGTCCATTAAAAGGCTGGTTTGGGATGGAGAACATTTGTGAGCATGTGGAAAATGAAAAGGATGAAATAAAAACCTTTTAATTTTTTTCTGCAGTAGTTTGACTCCCTACTTCCTGTATCTGTCTGTCTCAAGTTGTCTCTCACTTTCTCTCTGTCCAGTACTTGATACTGTAAAGGGGAGGGTTAGAGCTTCTTGAGCATTTTGGAGGGCACAGAACTGCTCTGTCTTTTCTCAATAACATCAGAGGAGGTTTTTATAGTAACATGTTGTACCTGGAACAGCCTGGTTCAAACTGGTCTGGATGTATGACCCCTAACTCCTCCTCTCTTCATACACCCTCCCTCCTCACTGTCTGTTTTGGTTGTCAGATATTCCAGACCAGTGCTCCCCACCTCCCTGCAACCCTCAAGGTACAGTGCGCTGTGAGGACCAAAAAGGAGACTTCCAATGTCACTGCTTCACCGGATGGACCGGGCTCCGGTGTGAGAAAGGTACTAGTGTACCGATACTTTACATGCTGATGAAGCCTGACTGTCTGCCTGCCTGACTGTCCTGCCTGTGACCTTGGCAGACAGTGACTAAGCTATCCATCTACACCACAGACACACAGACACACACACAGAGACACACAGACACACACACAGACAGGCATTCCTATCAAACTGTTCCTCATATTGCAGCACAAATTGTCACACACACAATAAAACCCAGCTGGGTAGGGCAGGTTTGTTGTTAGCATGTTGGTGTCGTTATGAACTGGGTGTGCTTTCATAGTGCCTGCTGGGAAGTCACATGACCATTGGAAAACCAGCTGATCATGGACGTTCAGTCAGTCAGTGGCCAGCTGGTTGGATCTAGAGGGAGGATATCTGAACAGTATGCACAGAATCATCACATTAGGAGGAGGACCTAGGGGTGTAAAGTGGCAGAACCGGTCGAGGGAGAAGCCCTCTACGAGTGTGAGGCACCTTCCTCCTGTTCTGCCTCCTGCTTCTGGTGTTTTCTCTGACCCAGATATTTACCTCCCTATATTGGGCTCTTCTCCTGACCAGGGTCTTCAGGGACCGGTTCCATTTCAAATGTTCCTCCACATTTCCACTGTGACTCACCCTGTTACCACAGCCCTGCGTCAGGGCAGTCGTTCAGACAGGCGGGTTCAGTCAGGAAGGCGGCCTGTCAGAGAAACAGTCAGCCACTATTTCTGCACAGAGAACCATTTAGGACATCAGTCAGTTTTCTAAACAGAGTTTGTTGTGATGTATTTTTAAAGGCGTGTCCTCCAACAGCCATGTCCAGATAGGGAGGTGGGATTGGTTGTTTTGTAATACGTCCTCTGTGATTGGTCCGTTGACCTCTGTTCCTCCCTGTGATTGGCAGATGTCAACGAGTGTGTCCAGGGAAACGGCCGGTGTGACCATGGCTGTAACAACACCCTGGGGAGTTACCGCTGCTTCTGTCGCCACGGTTACGCGCTGGTCGAACGCCACAAGTGTTTTGGTAACTATGGAATCGTGGATTGTGTTGTGGAATTAATGTGATCTGTGGTTTCAGAGTAAATGTGAAACGGATGTGTGTGTGTGTGTGTGTGTGTGAGAGTAAATGTGGCACGGGTGTGTGTGAGAGTAAATGTGGCACGGGTGTGTGTGAGAGTAAATGTGACACGGGTGTGTGTGAGAGTAAATGTGACACAGGTGTGTGTGTGAGTAAATGTGACACAGGTTTGTGTGTGTCAGAGTAAATGTGTCACAGGTGTGTGTCCTAGTAAATGTAACACAGGTGTGTTTCAGATGTGGACGAGTGTCTGGACGTGGGCGTGTGCGGAACTGCAAAGTGTGTGAACCTGGACGGGACTCATGAGTGTCTGTGTGAGACGGGATACGTTTATGACAATGAGACCAAGACATGTCTGGGTAAGTGGTGTACACACACAGAGACACACACACACACACACACACAGAGACACACACAGAGAGAGACACAGAGAGAGAGAGACAGAGAGACAAACACACACACACACAGAGAGAGAGACACGCATGCATGCATGCAGACACTATCCACAGACACACACAGACACACACACATACAGACAGAGAGTGTGTTTTAGGTGTTTTTTCAAATCTAGATGACTAACATTTTGACCAGCTGCGGAAACACTCATCCAGAAAGGTTTATTGTCTGCGAACTAACAATGTAACACACGCACAGAGACACACACACAGAGGTGGGTCACGCAAAGTAATCTGTAAACGGCATTTTTCAGACAAAACATTTGTTTGGGGTTCAGAATCAACACAGATTTCTATCTGCACGACATCGTCCCTGGCCAAACACTCAACAGGCTTAAAAAAATGTCATTAGGAAATGTAATCCTCGTCTTTATTTTCCGGACAAGTTTATTCCTGCCCTGTTTTCTACTGACTGAGTGGAACGGGGGGAGGAAAGTGGGAAGGTAGAGGCAGCCAGTCACAGTCCACCTCCCTGTTTAGAAGAGCAAACATTTATTCATTTCTTTCATAATAACACATTCTTGTGACCTTTTAAGGTCACTCATAGAGACAGACTGTCTGAATCCAAAATAACTCTGGGCTGCTCTGTTTGAAGCAGGGCTTTGCCGGTTTGGGTTCTTCATTAACACCTGAATGACCAGATGAAGTCTCTCCTTTCCTTTGTTCAGACGTAGATGAGTGTGAGGAGAGTGTGTGTGAGGAAGAGTGTGTCAACACTCCCGGAAGTTTCCGGTGTTTCTGTGACGGACGACGCGGCAAGAAGCTGAGCCAAAACCTTCACAGCTGTCAGGTTAAAACTACCACATCCACAATACAGCCATTTACCGGACACTTTACCGGTGTATCTCATACCTCTGTCCTTCCTGTCTCTCCCAGGATATCACCACATGTGTATCTCATACCTCTGTCCTTCCAGTCTCTCCCAGGATATCACCACATGTGTATCTCATACCTCTGTCCTTCCAGTCTCTCCCAGGATATCACCACATGTGTATCTCATACCTCTGTCCTTCCAGTCTCTCCCAGGATATCACCGCATGTGTATCTCATACCTCTGTTTTTCCTGTCTTTCCCAGGATATCACCACATGTGTATCTCTGAATATAAAGAGGAACTCCCGTTCCCTCTACCTGGGCAGGATGTTCAGTGGCGTCCCCGTGGTCAGGCTACGTTTCCGGAGGAAGGTCCATACTGGGTAGGCCTCACCTTTGACCCTTGACTTTTATCCCAGGTTTTCCCAGATGTGAACGGACACACCTGATTCAAGATAGGGATGTGAACTGTGTGTTGAGGCAGACCCGGCCAGTTCTGACATCATCTGATATTCCTGACAGGCATAAATCACCTGTAACCTTTGATCTGTCTCTTGGGGTTTTGAACTTCACTTCGGGAGAGACTTTGGCCGAGTTCCAGTGGTTTATAAGCGATTCTATTATACTCACTCAGTTATGCTACAAGCCAGGATTTATGGATGCCTACTAATAAGCAGTGGAACTGACTTGGTACCAGTTAGTTGGTCTCAGGAATGTGTAGCTAAGGCAAAAGCAGGTGCATTATGGGAAATTGATACTTCCCAACTCAAACCTGAAGATGCATACATCCTCACAAAGAGAATATCTGACTGACCTCCATCTCTCTCATCCCTCCCTTAAGGTTTTCAGCTGAGTTTGACCTCCGCACGTTTGATCCGGAAGGGGTTATTTTTTTTGCCGGGGGTCATCTGAACAGCTCCTGGATCGTGCTGGCGGTGAACCGTGGGAAACTGGAGCTGCAGCTGAAATACGGGGCTGTGAGCAGGGTCACCAGCAGTGGGCCTGTTGTCAATGATGGACAGTGGAGAAAGGTTAGGGTTCAAAGGTTAATCTAATACGGGGCTGTGAGCAGGGTCACCAGCAGTGGGCCTGTTGTCAACGATGGGCAGTGGAGAAACGTTAGGGTTCAAAGGTTAATCTGGGGTTACGAAACATTCGGTAGGTGGAGCACATCGCCTGCTTTACCGGCACTGCAAGTAATGGGGCTGGGTCACTGGTGGGCGGGGCTGGGTCACTGGTGGGCGGAGCTGGGTCACTGGTGGGAGGGGCTGGGGTGCTGTGGGATGTCAACCTGTCGTTTTTAATTTGTCAACGTCAATTGGCCCCTGTTGTGATTGGTTATCAGATCTCAGTGGAGGAGCAGGGGCGGAGTCTGGTGATAAAGATCGACAGGGAGGCGGTGATGAAGATAGCGGTGAATGGAGACCTCTTCACCATGAAGAAAGGACTGCATGAACTCAACCTGACAATAGGTGGCGTACCTTTCAAAGACAACGGACTCCTCAACCAGGTGGGTGTCAGGGTGCTGGTGACACAAGGACATTTTAGGTTTATGGTGACGGTTAGATTAAGATTACTTACAAGTAACAGCGGTTCTGTAATGTGGTGTGTGTCCTGTAACTCGGTGTGTGTCCTGTGACGCATGTCTGTCCTGTGACGCATGTCTGCCCTGTGACGCATGTCTGCCCTGTGACGCATGTCTGCCCTGTGACGCATGTCTGCCCTGTGACGCATGTCTGTCCTGTGACGCATGTCTGCCCTGTGACGCATGTCTGCCCTGTGACGCGGTGCGTGTTCTGTAACGCGGTGCGTGTTCTGTAACGCGGTGCGTGTTCTGTAACGCGGTGCGTGTTCTGTAACGCGGTGCGTGTTCTGTAACGCGGTGCGTGTTCTGTAACGCGGTGCGTGTTCTTTAACGCGGTGCGTGTTCTGTAACGCGGTGGTGTGTTCTGTAACGCGGTGTGTGTTCTCCAGGTGAACCCCAGGTTGGACGGCTGTATGCGTGAGTGGCACTGGTTAACAGGAGAAGATACCTCCATTCAGGAGACAATCAAGGCTAACGACAACATGCAGTGTTTCACATCCGAGAGCCGTGGAGGGTTTTTCCCTGGGACAGGATTCGCTCTCTTCAACATCACACATGGTGCGTGAGTGTGCGTGTGTGTGCATGAGTGTGTGTGCGTGAGTGCGTGAGTGTGTGTGCGTGAGTGCGTGCGTGCATGTGCGTGTTAGTTTACGTTCATGTGCATGTACATTCATGTATGTATTTGTCCGTGTATAATTGTCTGAAGAACAGTTTTTCTCTCTTCCTTTCTCTTTCTCCCCCTCTCTCTCCCTCTCTCTCTGCCCCTCTCTGCCTCTCCCCCTGCCTCTCCCCTGCCTCTCCCCCTCGCTCTCTCTCGCTCTCGCTCTCTAATAGAGTCCCAGTCTCTAAGTGTCCAGCTGTCTGTACGACCGGCCTCCACAGTTGGTGTTCTGTTAGCACTCGTCTACCAGGACACCGTTCCTCTGTCCATCTCTCTGTCCGACTACAATAGAGACAGCCAGGAGTGGCGAGAGGTGAGACTGCTTGTCTGTCTGCCTGTGTCTAACAGCTCCTCCACCCTCTCTCTCTCTCCAGTATGTTTAACAGCTCCTCCACCCTCTCTCTCTCCAGTATGTTTAACAGCTCCTCCACCCTCTCTCCAGTATGTCTTACAGCTCCTCCACCCTCTCTCTCCAGTATGTCTTACAGCTCCTCCACCCTCTCTCTCCAGTATGTCTTACAGCTCCTCCACCCTCTCTCTCCAGTATGTCTTACAGCTCCTCCACCCTCTCTCTCCAGTATGTCTTACAGCTCCTCCACCCTCTCTCTCCAGTATGTCTTACAGCTCCTCCACCCTCTCTCTCCAGTATGTCTTACAGCTCCTCCACCCTCTCTCTCCAGTATGTCTTACAGCTCCTCCACCCTCTCTCTCCAGTATGTCTTACAGCTCCTCCACCCTCTCTCTCCAGTATGTCTTACAGCTCCTCCACCCTCTCTCCAGTATGTCTAACAGCTCCTCCACCCTCTCTCTCCAGTATGTCTTACAGCTCCTCCACCCTCTCTCTCCAGTATGTCTTACAGCTCCTCCACCCTCTCTCTCCAGTATGTCTAACAGCTCCTCCACCCTCTCTCTCCAGTATGTCTTACAGCTCCTCCACCCTCCCTCTGTCTCCAGTATGTTTAACAGATCCTCCACCCTCTCTCTCTCCAGTATGTCTAACAGCTCCTCCACCCTCTCTCTCCAGTATGTTTAACAGATCCTCCACCCTCCCTCTGTCTCCAGTATGTCTAACAGCTCCTCCACCCTCTCTCTCCAGTATGTCTAACAGCTCCTCCACCCTCCCTCTCTCTCCAGTATTTCTAACAGCTCCTCCACCCTCCCTCTCTAGTATGTCCTGGTATCGGTAGGAGACGTGATTGTAGCCAGCGCCCCGGCCTTCCTTTGTGGCACAGATGTTCGTGAGGTCAACTTGACCGTGGTTGGTAACCTGACCATACTGGAGGTGGACGGTCAGCCTGGACAGAGTCACGCCACACCTGGCCAAGATCTGGTGGACCTCAGCCTGCCCACCAGCACCTGTATAGGAGGTCTGCCAGGTAAACAGACACACACACACACATTAGGAACCAAAGTAAAATCATTCCTGACCGCTAACGTGTGAACTGTGACCTTTTGTGTTAGACGTGCCCCTGGTGGCGACCCCAGTGTCGTCTTTCTACCGCGGTTGCATGGAGGTGACGGTGAACGGGCAGATTCTGGACCTGGACGAGGCCTTCCACAAGCACAACGACATCCGCTCCCACTCCTGCCCTCTCTTAGGGGGCAACTTGTGACCACTGCCACCCTCGGGGGTAGTTGCCCCTAGACACTGATCCTGGGTCAGTGTGAGTCCATCTGTCAAATAGAGTCCAACTAAACCCACAGGGCCTTAACATAAGTCGGTACGGCTCAAATGGCACCCTGTTCCCTATTCATCCTATAGGACTCTCATCAAAAGAAGTGCCCCATATCAGGAATGTGGTGTCAGTTGGGGTGTACCCTGGGCCGATGTCCCAGCCCTCTCCTGGGTCACCCCAGCCCTCTGCTGGGTGACCCCCAGCCCTCTGCTGGGTCACCCCCAGCCCTCTGCTGGGTGACCCCCAGCCCTCTGCTGGGTGACCCCCCTGGGTCACCCCCAGCCCTCTGCTGGGTCACCCCCAGCCCTCTGCTGGGTCACCCCCAGCCCTCTGCTGGGTCACCCCCAGCCCTCTCCTGGGTCACCCCCAGCCCTCTCCTGGGTCACCCCCAGCCCTCTCCTGGGTCACCCCCAGCCCTCTCCTGGGTCACCCCCAGCCCTCTCCTGGGTCACCCCCAGCCCTCTCCTGGGTCACCCCCCAGCCCTCTCCTGGGTCGACCCCCAGCCCTCTCCTGGGTCGACCCCCAGCCCTCTCCTGGGTCACCCCAGCCCTCTCCTAGGTGACCCCCAGCCATTCCACTTATATTACAGATGAAAGCACCTTATGTGCTTTTGAATCATTGTCATGTTGATAGAGATCTTCCACACTGTCCTCTCCGGGATCACGTCCGTTGGTTTGGCTTTTCTCCTCTGTTTAATTCACAGGTATTTAGATCCTAAAGTGGAATAGCTGGGAATCACTTGGGCCAGAGCTTCTCAACTCTGGGCCTCAGGTGAGTCATGGTATTGCTGGTTTTAATTCCGACCCTGTACTCAGGGACTGGTTCCCACCAGGAATTCCAGACGAGCACATTTTGAGGTAGGACTTAACAGCAAAACCCCAGGTGCCGAGGAGTTGAGAACCATTCTGTGCGAGGTTTGGTGAACCACCTGAAACTCTCTGGGTTGGTGGTGTTCAGTAGGGCACATGGGCGTTGTTGAATAGCTCAACATCTGGCGGAGAAATGGACTGAGTTTATTAGAAACATCTGTTCGGTGCTTTTCCAACTTATGGAACCTTAGTCTACCTGCAATTTAGCTCAGCACACTGCCTACAGATTACGACCTGGGCCTTCTCTAAAGAACTACAACCCCCCAAAACCCTGTCAGGCATTGCTTCCAGTCTCCCAGAAAACCACACATTGTTCTACCCTCAGCCAATGAAACACCCCCTCCATCACCCGCCCCCAACGCGGCAGTACAATATGACACAGAGATGCACAACAACACTACACAAGCTACTGAGAGAATATGTGTCTGCGCTGTAAAATACTGTATATGTAAATATGTGACTAAAATACTTTTTAGATAAAAAATGAGAACCATAACCTAGTCCAAAACAGTTTTCGTTCACCAAAGAATTATCAAAAGACGATGCAACATAATATTTTGTTACCGCCAAAAATGACTCCAGTATTTTCTCTTTTTCATGCTTCTGTTTTTTCATTTCCGGTGAATGAATTTCAGAATGTAGCCATTATGATGTATGTTTTTTTGTATCATATTTGTTGTGTATTATTATATTGAACTTTGTGTTTCAGTCTTTACACCCCTTGTCTATTTTACCTGATTGAAATCAAAATAAAGATTGTTGTTTATCCATGTCGGCTTTGAGTATAATTATAGAAGAGCGCTTCTTTCTTAGTAAGCTTTGATTTGTGTTTCAAATAGCACCCTGTTGAGTTCGGATCAGGGCCCTGTTGTGTTCGGATCAGGGCCCTTTTGTGTTCGGATCAGGGCCCTGTTGTGTTCGGATCAGGGCCCTGTTGTGTTCGGATTAGGGCCAAGGCACCGTGTTTCGTCAGAAGTTGTGATGTGTGAGCTTTTTGTTCTGTTCCGAAGGGCGCCCTCTTCTGGATGGTAAAATAAACATGTTTCTGGACTTCATATATCTTTATTTAACCAGGCAAATCAGTTAGGAACAAGTTCTTATGATCCCATTTACATTACATGAATGTCTGTCAGTTATCTCTGGTTCCTTTACATTCATGTCTGTCAGTTATTTCTGGTTCCTTTACATTATTGTCTGTCACTTATCTCTGGTTCCTTTGCATTAATGTCTGTCACTTATCTCTGGTTCCTTTACATTATTGTCTGTCACTTATCTCTGGTACCTTTTTACATGAATGTCTCTGCTATGGTAGTTGCGTGCATGTATAATACTATATACAGTTAATGCATATATGTGAATTAATTCAGTGGGAACCATTTAGACATTGCACCACAAGGTAAGCCCTGGTACAACAACAGTCACATCACAGTTCAATAACAATCAACAAAAATCACCTGTAGGTCTACTCTAGAACAAAGTCTGATGGACAGATAAGATAAACCTGTATCAGAGTGATGGAAAGGACGGGTTTCCTCCTAAATCTGTTCCCATGGGAATAAACTATACCAGGTCAATGACATATCACTTTTTACTACTCTAGTCTATCCAGGGGTCTTGTAGTATACTGCCAATATACCACGGCTAAACTCTGTTTCCAGCCACTCAGCGATGCCTTGTGCCCCTGAACTGAATCTTAGCTGATACTGGCCACATACCACAAACCCTTGAGATGCTTTATTGTTTAAATACTGTTGGTATACTGGAAACGGGTGGGACTAAATATTAAATGTGCCATAATTTTTAAATGGTTCATCCGAGATTAATCAAAATACACTCTAAGTCTGACAGTCTACACTTAAATCTCATCGTCATGGTTTCATTTCAAATCCGAAGTGGTAGAATCCAGAGCAAAAACGGTCACTGTCAACATTTGGAAAACACTCAATAAATTCTATATACAACGTAGAAATTACACAAGGCAGACATTAAACCAGGATCGCCTAGAGACTCTTCTTAAAATCACTATATAGTCGAGCAGTAAAAGACCTAATTTCATACGTTTCATACTATGCAATCTATATCCTGTAGGCAGAAGACACTCTTAAGAGCTACCGGTCCAGTTGAATAAAAGCAGATGATTAAATAAACACAGGCAACAATCAGCTGAGTGACACACAGGAAATGTGTGAAAGGCAAATATATATAAGACATCACAAAGGTTAGAGTTCCAGAAATAGATTAACCGGGTAATAATACTTTCCATATAATACAACAGGTTAATGACACACCAAAATGCCAATAGTAAACAGCTCTACCTCTAGGGGCATTTAAAATGTGATTGGTTCAAGCAAATACATATGTTATTAAATTACGACATTCTTACAGGTCAAAGGTTTTGTCTGGTTGTTCAGATTACCTAGTGGTTTATGCTACTTTCTCTGTACTAATTCAGAACAAGCATTAGCAGCTTCCAACCCCTACTCTGCTAGTTACTTGTTTTTCTAGCCTGTACTCCCTAACTCATCTTTTTTGTATGCGGTTCTGAAATATATTAGAAGTGTAGCTAAATGTAAAAAGCTATGGATTGGAAAGATATTTAGCATATATTATATAGAAGCCATATCTAGTTGATTAGAAGGATCTGGGGAAGCCATCACACGAATTCCCGTAGAACAGTGTTGAAGCACGCGAGTTGTTCCGGAACCCAAGGGTTAAAGGTTAAAGGTTATGTTTATATTGGAGGATTGTAGGATTATGAGAGAAGGTATTCAGCAGGCGTAAGGAGGGGGCTTCTCAAAGCCAGAGGTTCCGTAGACAAGGCCAGGGTACAGGGCCGGGGCGTTGGGAGTCATCGTGTAGCACTGACCGGGATCCTGGGAGGTCTGTGAGGAGGGCTGGGAGGTGGGCTGGGAGAAGGGCTGAGAGGAAGGCTGGGAGAAAGGCTGGGAAAAGGGCTGGGAGGAGGGCTGGGAGAAGGGCTGGGAGAAGGGCTGGGAAGAGGGCTGGGAAGAAGGTTGGCTGTCCTCTGACGGGGAGGAGGGTGTCAGGGTCATCTCCAAAACAGGCTGGGAGTTGTTGTGGCCTTGGTAACTGCTGTGATGCTGAGTGAGTTAGAGAGGCAATTTTAGATGAACATATCTGTAAGTCAATATTATATGAACATATCTGTATTATATTATATGAACATATCTGTATTATATAATAATATCCGTATTATATTATGTAATAATATCTGTATTATATTTTATGAACATATATATATTATATGAACATATCTATAATCATATCTGAACATCTATATTATATTAACATGTATGTATTATATTATATGAACATATCTGTACAATATTATATGAACATCTCTGTATTATGTTATATGAACATATCTATATTATATTATATGAACATATCTGTACAATATTATATGAACATATCTGTACAATATTATATGAACATATCAGTATTATATTATATAAACATATCTGTACAATATTATATGAACATATCAGTATTATATTATATGAACATATCTATACAATATTATATGAACGTATCAGTATTATATTATATGAACATATCTATTTCGTTAGTGTTATTCTTTTAGTTTTCTAATGTGAATGTTTGGTCTATGCCTTCAGTACAAATATTACTGTTAGTTTCCAAAGAAATAGTTTGGTTCTATTTTATAGTAACTTGGGCTCGCGGGAGGCGGAAGACGCGCAAGAGTATGGAACGCCAAATGGGTCACAATTCATGCGTTCAAAACGTGATTGTCTATGGAACGCCAAATGGCATTTGGCGTTCCATACTAGAGGGAGAAGAGCGCGAGGGGGAGAGAGAAGGAAGAGCGCGAGAGAGAGAGAAGCGCGGGAGAGAGAGAGTGAAGTTCGAGAGTTTTTGTTAAACGGTTGTTTCGGTTTGGTATTTTGAACATTTTTCACATTGCTGAATAATTACTTTGTTGGTGGACCGGAGTTGGATTTGGACATATATTTTCCATGTGATCAAAGGATTAATGTTTGGGTTTTCGTGGCGACAGCCGAGTGGATTTAGTTTTTCTTTTCATACTCATGCCGTGTTCGTGAGTATTGAGCAGTGAAGTTTCGGCTAAACTAGCTAGTTTTACGTTCTACCAAGTGGTGTTATTTTATGTGACCAACTCTGTATGGACTCCAACACAGGTAATATAAGCGCCTGTGTAAATACTGATACGCTGTATGGGTTCCAACACAGGTAATATAAGCGCCTGTGTAAATACTGATACGCTGTATGGACCCCAACACAGGTAATATAAGCGCTTGTGTAAAGACTGATACGCTGTATGGGTTCCAACACAGGTAATATAAGCGCCTGTGTAAATACTGATACGCTGTATGGACCCCAACACAGGTAATATAAGCGCTTGTGTAAATACTGATACGCTGTATGGGTTCCAACACAGGTAATATAAGCGCTTGTGTAAAGACTGATACGCTGTATGGGCCCCAACACAGGTAATATAAGCGCTTGTGTAAAGACTGATACGCTGTATGGACCCCAACACAGGTAATATAAGCGCCTGTGTAGAGACTGATACGCTGTATGGGCCCCAACACAGGTAATATAAGCGCTTGTGTAAATACTGATACGCTGTATGGACCCCAACACAGGTAATATAAGCGCTTGTGTAAAGACTGATACGCTGTATGGGCCCCAACACAGGTAACACAAGCGCTTGTGTAAATACTGATACGCTGTATGGACCCCAACACAGGTAATATAAGCGCTTGTGTAAAGACTGATACGCTGTATGGACCCCAACACAGGTAATATAAGCGCCCATGTGTAAAGACTGATACGCTGTATGGGCCCCAACACAGGTAATATAAGCGCTTCTGTAAATATTGATACGCTGTATGGGCCCCAACACAGGTAACACAAGCGCTTGTGTAAAGACTGATAACTCATTTGTATGTATGCAAAAGATGAGTGGTTGAATAAATTTTTGTTATATTGTTTTGTATTCAGGTGTTTGCATTACATGTTTTACCAGGGTTTTGTCTAATTTATCTGAAATACTAAAACCAACAATTATAGTACACCAGTAAAATAGTTGAATATACTAAAAACCTGTATTTTGTTGTGTTTGTGGTTTATGTTTATAGTGTTCTGTCTAAGCACATTGGTATCTATACTGCCTGGGAGGGGTTACATCTATATGAACATATCTGTATTATATTATATAAACATATATGTATTGTATAAACATATATGTATTATATTATATAAACATATCTGTATTATATTATATGAACATATCTGTATTATATTAACATATCTGTATTATATTATATAAACATATCTGTATTATATTATATGAACATCTATATTATATTATATGAACATATCTGTATTATATTATATGAACATCTATATTATATGAACATCTATATTATATGAACATCTATATTATATGAACATATCTGTATCATATTGTATGAACATATCTGTATTATATTGTATGAACATATCTGTATTATATTAACATATCTGTATTATATTATATATGAACATATGTTAATCTGTAGTGGTTACCTGCATGGGTAGGGCGGGGTAGTTGGGGTATGCGGGCAGAGCCTGCCCGTTGGGGCAGAAGCCAGCATAGGACATCACATGCTGGGTGGGGTTGTAGAGGATGTGGGGGGGCGGGGCCGGGCTGGAGGACATCTTACTGGGCGGAGTCTAAGAGCGGAGAGGAGAGAACATGGTCAGTGCACATAGTTAACATGGACAAACAGAGAACCAGGGAGAACGTGTGTGTGGTGTGTGTCTGTTTGTTTGTGGTGTGTGTGTTTGTGGTGTGTGTGTGTGTTTGTGGTGTGTGTGTGGTATGTGTGTAATCAATGTGTGTGTGTTTGTGGTGTGTGTCTCACCAGGTCCTTGTAGGCCCCCAGGATGGCAGCAGTGATGATCCCGAGGAATAAACCCAGAACGTTGAGGACCACACAGGACCACAGGAGCCGGTAGAGATGGACCACATCCCAGCAACCACTCACCCCCGTGAACTTATAGTACTGGATGTGATAGTCTGGACTAGAATGGGAAAACATACCTTATAGTACTGGGTGTGATAGTCTGGACCAGAATGGGAGAACAGAACTTGTACTGGGTAATACAAATTATCATGTTTGCCAATGTTCTCAGAATTTCTTGTGTGTGTGTGTGTGTGTTTCCCTAAAACTAACCCATAAACTGGATATCTTATGTGTGACGTGGACACACACACACACAGGTAGATTTATATTCTCACCTGTCACAGAACAGGTCACAGCAATAGCAGGTGTTGCTCTTCACCTTCAGTTTACAATCATTGCTGACTGACTTGCATGTCACCTTAACAGACAGACACAGTACAGACACACTAACAGACAGACCCAATAATGACACACCAACAGACAAACCACCAACAAAAAGACCCAGTAAAGACACACCAACAAAAACACCCAGTACTGACACACCAACAGACAGACCCAGTACAGGTAGCAAGCAAGTTTATTTATAGCACAATTCATACATAGACGCAATTCAATGTGCTTTACAGAGGAAAATAATAATAAAATACTTGAATTTTATATTCATAGCAAGTACATTTAAAACATTACATGTCAGTATTAACTGGGTACATGTTAATCTACAGGTCTTCTGAGAACCTGAGTCCTTTAGAACCTGGCCGATTTATTCAAAAGGTCTTTAGAACCTTTTCAGGTCTTTAGAACCTGGCCAAGAATTCTTTAGAACTTCTAGGTTTTAAAACTTTATTCAAAAGGACTTTACCAACTGACAGACCCAGTAAAGACGCACCAACAGACAGACCCAGTAAATACACACCAACAGACAGACCCAGTAAAGACGCACCAACAGAAAGACCCAGTAAAGACACAACAACAGACAGACCCAGTAAAGACACACCAACAAACAGACAGCATTGCTCTCGCTGCAAAGGAATGCATTGATAGTGTCACTAGATGGCCTCAGAGAGCAAGAGAAATTACCACATTTGGCCAACCGTTGCAAGTGAGAACTGTTATCTACTGTGTCACCTAATAGGGAGGCAACTACACCACCTAATAGGGAGGCAACTACATCACCTAATAGGGAGGCAACTACACCACCTAATAGGGAGGCAACTACACCACCTAATAGGGAGGCAACTACACCACCTAATAGGGAGGCAACTACACCATCTAATAGGGAGGCAACTACACCACCTAATAGGGAGGCAACTACATCACCTAATAGGGAGGCAACTACACCACCTAATAGGGAGGCAACTACACCACCTAATAGGGAGGCAACTACACCACCTAATAGGTAGGCAACTACACCACCTAATAGGGAGGCAACTACACCACCTAATAGGGAGGCAACTACACCACCTAATAGGGAGGCAACTACACCACCTAAAATGTTCAACCTCCCTAAATTCTGAACGCCAAAATCATATCCTCTACAGTTTTCTCAGAATACCTTGCGTGTGTGTGTTGGTCTGACTCACCTCACTATAGTAGTTATCGTATGCATACCCCGACCTGCTAACGTAGTACTCACACCTGTTTTCCAGCAGGGGCCTGATATCCTGAGGGGGAAACAGGACGTTTAGTTGAAACAGAGACACCAGATGAAGCCAGAGCACTTCAGGGCCAAGGGTGTACGGCAGAGGGTAGAGGGTGTAAGTCTAAGGGTGTAGGGCTCAATAGAAACTGAGTGCCCTTCAGGATGAACACTAGTATTATTTGGCTTCTCTTGTCTCTGTGATTCAATCAGTCTCAGTTGGACTGTAGTCACAGACTATCAGCCATAACAACCCATAATGCGGTGCGAGATGGATTGGTCTGATTTGACCATTTGTCTGTCTGAAGTCCCCAGGAAGTGTTATAGGAGCTACTGTATTTACATAAGGAGATGTGTGTGCATGTTTGATTTCACTGTTTCTTAGGGGACCATTATTTAATTATTAGGGGTTAGGTTACAACTGTTAGAGGTCAAGTTTAGGGAAAAAGTTACAAACAGGATTATCTGGGGGGGTGTAAGTGTGTGTGGCTGTATGTATTTGTGGCTGTATCTGTGTGTGTTTGTGTGTCTGTATGGGTGTATTTGTGGCTGCGTGTGTGTGTATATGTGTGTGTGTGGCTGTGCTTATTGGTACTGACGATAAACACAGATGCGATGATGCCGTCCTCAATGGCACAGAAGAAGGAGGCAATGACTCCCAAACTGATGAAGATGATGGCTGCCACGAGCTGAAAGAGGAAGAGAAGGAACAGGAGGATGTGTTAGAGGAGAAGGAACAGGAGGAGGTGTTAGAGGAGCTGGAACAGGAGGAGGAGTACATGGTTAGATAAAGATTGAAGACGATATGAGCTATTAAAACATGATGTTATGATTACAAAAACATGCATCCATACACACACACAGAGACACACACACATACCGACACCCAGGCAGTGTCCCAGTGTGGGGCAAGCGTCCTTGCCTGAGATGTCTTTGTCTGGATGAGGGTAATAAAGGAAATGTACAGCTCTCAGTTCCTGCATCGTCAGGCAGAGGGGCTTTATGGGTAATTTACTATCCTCCATTTGTGCGGAGTAGACCAGAGGGACAAGCCCTCTACACTACCGAGGTCAATCTCATATCGTCCAATCTGATTCTACAACACACAGTCACACCCACACAGTCCTGAACGTACATTTTAACACACAAAGTTTCACAAAATGCGTTGAGGATACATTACAGTCCTTTTTCCCTCCATCTAACCATCCCTCCAAAATCCATTAATCCAACAGCCATTCATCAAACATCCATTCATTCAACTAACATCCATTCATCCTACCAACATCATCCATGGCATGTTAGTGTGACTTGACAGGTGAACAAAAAAGACTGCTGTTGGTTAACAAAAATAAAATCAGCCAAGTCAGTTGACCGTGAGAGTGTATGAGCATGTTTTACACAGAGACACACACACACAGAGACACACGCCCATTACAGATGGGTGTTCATAAAGTTTATATTGCTAAGCATTTTTACTGGTTTTCCAATCCCTGTCACACACAGATGTTAGGCTGATGACCATATGCCGTCCTGTACTGGCAAAGGCTTCGCTAATATCCCAGCCTACCTCCTTCGCTAATATCCCAGCCTACCTCCTTCGCTAATATCCCAGCCTACCTCCTCCTTCGCTAATATCCAGCTTTCCTCCCCCTTTCCTAATATCCCAGCCTCCATCCTCATTCGCTAATACCCTGACCTACCTCCTCCTTCCCTAATATACCTCCTTCTCCGTCCCTCTCTTCTCATCCCATTGTCTTCATCTCCTGGTTAAAGGCTAGTTCATTATCTGTTAAATTGACTGCTGTGTTCATGGGCTGGAGATGGAGTGTGTGGTCTGTGTGTGTGTGTGTGCGCGTGTGTGTGTAAGTAGCAGACAATGGTCACTGACATCAGGATTAGTTAACTTCAGCAAAGCTCCAGCTGCCAGCTCGTAAAAAAGAAATAGAAATGAAACAATAAAAGTGAGATAGACACTGCATCAAGAAATGTGTAACACAATGTACAGAAAAACATTAAGAAAGAGGGAGATCAAAAGAGAGATAATCAATGTCACGCAACGGATTCCAATGCAGCGTCAAGGTCGCCTGTAGAGTGGACAACCGGATGAGCCGATGGAACCGGATGAGCCGAATGAACAGAATGAGCCGATGGAACCGGATGAACAGAATGGGCCGAATGAACAGAATGAGCCGATGGAACCGGATGGGCCGAATGAACAGAATGAGCCGATGGAACCGGATGGGCCGAATGAACAGAATGGGTCGAATTAACAGAATGGGCCGAATGAACAGAATGAGCCGCTGTAACCGAATGAACAGAATGGGCCGAGTGAACCGAATGAGCCGATGGAACCGGATGGGCCGAATGAACAGAATGGGTCGAATGAACAGAATAAACAGAATTAGAATAAACAGAATGAACGGTCAGTTGCGTGTGCACTGGGGGCCTCTGGGTAAAATATGTCCCTCTAGTCTGCTGCAAGGTTACTGGTGGAACTACACACACAGATAAACAACACACTCAACTACTTAAAGTTGAATGATAGTCTCTAAGACACTGCACACCTCCTAGCCCCCACCCCCTCCTCCCAGGTACAAGAGTATACAGGACTCTTGAGGTAACACTGCCCGTTTCTACTGGATCTAATAAACACCCGAAACCTTATCCTGGTCAGGTGAAGAAGTACAGATCCTCCAATCACATCCTCCAAAAAAAAACCTGTCTATTTGACACAGAGGTCCTGAGCGTCAGTACCAGGGAGTGTCACCAGAATTGGTACATTGTTTTGAGGCAGTATGGTGATACAGCGTGTTGCTTAAAAGTGACTCCCCCTTATCAGTTCATATTGCTACCACTTTTCTGTTGTTCCCATCACAGAGGGGAGAAAGAGAGAACTTTAGAGAGACCGAAGTGGAGAAAGAGACAAGGAAAAAGACGGGTGGAGAGAGAGAGACAAAAGAAGGGAGACAAATAAAGAGAAAGTAAGATCGAGTGAGATAGAGAAGGAAATAGAGGTTATTGGTAACTGACACTGATTAAATGGAGTGGTCATTGTGGATCTGGAGACGTGGTGCTGTGCTGGTGGACTATTGCAGACAGGCACTTGGCTGAACACACAAGACAAAACACCAGATGAAGGTGTGTAAACTGGCAGCACGCCGTTTCAAGCTGACCCAAACACCTGTGGAGAATCGCTAGTGGAAATGTAGCTGGATACCTTGGATCTGGACAGAGTGTCCCGGAGAAAGACGTAGCGAGCCGGCCAGATACATGACACCAGACGCACACGCTAAATAAATCATCAACCTGGAACCACTCTGGTCGGTCACCGATACGCAATGACCGTCGCCGTCTCCATGGAACGCCGTGTCCCTTACCGAGGAGATCCTGTCATCCAGAGGCTCTGTCCAATTCTAACACAATTGTCCTGTGTCCTCGTCCCAGCCCTAAGCCAATCACGTTCAGTTATCTGACCGCAGGTCCAATCACACGCATTGACCGGGATCATTACAGCTGAGCAGTAATCTAATTTGGTGTTCACTGAGAAATGGCCATCGGCTGTAAACCATTTTCTAAACTCATATTATTGGTAACATATCCTGTAAATGTTCATGTTTCGGTTCTATAAATAGACCTGATGACAGGACGACATAAATAACAAAGTTAACTTATGGCTGAAACACTGTTCTGTCCCTCCATTACAGCACAATGCAAAAGATAGAAAATTTAAATCAAGCTAGGGTTAGTTTGGGTTAGGGTTAGGTTATGGTAAAGATAAAATACAGGGGGTATTAGGGTTTGGGTTAACATCTGGGCTAAGATAAGAAATTAAGGCTAATACTAGGGCTAGAACTAGGGCTAGAACTTGGGTTAGAACTTGGACTAGAACTTGGGTTAGAGACTTACCATGGGTCTCCGATTCTCTAGCAGGTGAATTCCTACGATACCCAGGAACGCTCCAAAACTCAGCTGGTGGAAAAGAGAGAGAGAACGGGGTAGAAGTCTGGAAGAGGTAACACTTTATTATCATTGAGAGTGTGTTGACTTAACACTAGGGCAGTGTTGACTTAACACAAAGAGAGAGTGTTGACTTAACACTAGGGCAGTGTTGACTTAACACAAAGAGAGAGTGTTGACTTAACACAAAGAGAGAGTGTTGACTTAACACAAAGAGAGTGTTGACTTAACACAAAGAGAGAGTGTTGACTTAACACAAAGAGAGAGTGTTGACTTAACACAAAGAGAGAGTGTTGACTTAAAACTAGGGCAGTGTTGACTTAACACAAAGAGAGGGTGTTGACTTAACACTAGGGCAGTGTTGACTTAACACAAAGAGAGAGTGTTGACTTAACACAAAGAGAGTGTTGACTTAACACAAAGAGAGTGTTGACTTAACACAAAGAGAGAGTGTTGACTTAACACAAAGAGAGAGTGTTGACTTAACACAAAGAGAGAGTGTTGACTTAAAACTAGGGCAGTGTTGACTTAACACAAAGAGAGGGTGTTGACTTAACACTAGGGCAGTGTTGACTTAACACAAAGAGAGAGTGTTGACTTAACACAAAGAGAGAGTGTTGACTTAACACAAAGAGAGAGTGTTGACTTAAAACTAGGGCAGTGTTGACTTAACACAAAGAGAGAGTGTTGACTTAACACAAAGAGAGAGTGTTGACTTAAAACTAGGGCAGTGTTGACTTAACACAGCGAGAGAGTGTTGACTTAAAACTAGGCCGGTGTTGGCTTAACACAAAGAGAGAGTGTTGACTTAACACTAGGGCAGTGTTGGCTTAACAAAAAGAGAGAGTGTTGGCTTTACATTAAGACAGGGGTCCCACAGTAGTACAGATGGTCGTTGTTGCCCAAGCCAAGTACAGCTGATTCAAACTATTTTAGACTCTCGTTGTCTAGTGCTAGAACATGCTAGAACATGCTAGAATATGCTAGAACATGCTAGAACCTGTGTGCATTTGGGGGTACTGGAGGACCATAGTAGGGAACCACTGCATTAGGAGAGTTTACACGTGTACTCCAGTACAGCCCTGGTCAAAATAGCACACTAGAAAGGCTGAAGGGGGCTGTCTAGTACACAGCCTGTGACTCACAACAATGCCAGGGTAGTATCCAGCGACGGACACATTTCCGGTTCGCGTGGCAGAGACCAGAGCCACCGTGAGCGCCACCACAGACTGGAACAGGAGCGAGACCGTCACCCACAATGCCGTCCGTCTGCGCTTTGCGTACTGGACTGAGAACAGGATGAGGACCACAGTGTCATACACGTCTATAAACACCCACATACACACACACCCATACACACATACACACCCATACACACACACACACCCATACACACACACCCACACACACACCCATACACACACACCCATACACACACACCCATACAAACACACACACCCATACACACCCACACACACATACACACCCATACACACATACACACCCATACACACACACCCACACACACACCCATACACACACACCCATACACACACACCCATACACACACACCCACACACACACCCATACACACACACCCATACACACACACCCATACAAACACACACACCCATACACACATACACACCCATACACACATACACACCCATACACACACACCCACACCCATACACACACACCCATACACACACACCCATACAAACACACACACCCATACACACATACACACCCATACACACATACACACCCATACACACACACCCACACACACACCCATACACACACACCCATACACACACACCCATACAAACACACACACCCATACACACCCATACACACATACACACCCATACACACATACCCACACACACACCCATACACACATACACACCCATACACACACACCCACACACACACCCATACACACACACCCATACAAACACACACACCCATACACACCCACACACACACCCATACACACACACCCACACACACACCCATACACACACACACCCACACTTACTAAAACAGTGTAACAATAATTAAAATGGTCTGTAAATCTAATCCTTGACCGAATCCAAGCCGTGTCTAACAAATATTCCCAACTAAACAACCCATAGGCAGGAGAACAGCCACAACTTAACATGCAGCCAGTCTAATTGCATACTGTATGCATGATCACCTGACCAGCCTGTCTAATTTCATACTGTATGCATGATCACCTGACCAGCCTGTCTAATTTCATACTGTATGCATGATCACCTGACCAGCCTGTCTAATTTCATACTGTATGCATGATCACCTGACTAGCCTGTCTAAATGCATACTGATGCATGATGATCCAACCAGCCTGTCTAATTTCATACTGTATGCATGATCACCTGACCAGCCTGTCTAATTGCATACTGTATGCATGATCACCTGACTAGCCTGTCTAAATGCATACTGATGCATGATGATCCAACCAGCCTGTCTAATTTCATACTGTATGCATGATCACCTGACCAGCCTGTCTAATTGCATACTGTATGCATGATCACCTGACCAGCCTGTCTAATTGCATACTGTATACATGATCACCTGACCAGCCTGTCTAATTGCATACTGTATGCATGATCACCTGACCAGCCAGTCTAATTGCATACTGTATGCATGATCACCTGACTAGCCTGTCTAAATGCATACTGATGCATGATCATCCGACCAGCCAGTCTAATTGCATACTGTATGCATGATCTCCTGACCAGCCTGTCTAATTGCATACTGTATGCATGATCACCTGACCAGCCTGTCTAATTGCATACTGTATGCATGATCATCCGACCAGCCTGTCCACACGGTGCGCAGTTCCATCCACCAGAGCGAAAAACTTTCGCTGATTTCCCAGCATGTAAAATACTCTGAATTAATCACCAGCCGTGCGTCTGCAGAATTCAATCACTTTATTGTATATTGAAGCAAATGCGGTGCCGCAAAAACAAGGTGATATTGGGTTATTTGATCAGAGAATCACGATTTTTACCTGCAGGATCCAGTTCATCAGGTCTTGATGGTCTTTGTGCCGGTGGTGGTTGTTGTTGTTGATCTGTTGTTTGCTGCATTCTCCCACGGATGTCTCACAGGGTATTAGGATAAGAAACACCCAGCCTGGCCACAGTTGGTTTAGGGGTAGTCAGTTAGGGCTACACAGCAAACATCCAGACACAGGATATCTAGTGCGCACAAAACCTTCCTCTGACTGTCTTCAATAAGCGGTACCAATAGACCCTTTCAGACCGGGTCAACGGACCAGTCACCTGTCGACCTGTCAATAACTCCAAGGACCCAGTAACATTGGTGGATTTACGTTGAACCCAAAAAGTCTGCCGCAAGTTGTCTATCTGTTGTGATCAGTCTTCTGGTACTTATAGGACCCGACACCCCTTTAGACTGAATGTCCGTCAGATGCGCATCAGACTCCGGGTTGGACCGCCTCTGTCTCACAGCGGCTGATGACCTGCTTACATAAATAATGTATGGATTTAATCAGTGCGGAATCGTTATGGCAACAGTTGACTTAATTATTTACTTGGCAGTGACACTGAGAGTGGTTGGTGTTTATTAATCATAAAGATGACCGTATAGACCCGTGTACTCCAATGTCCCCAATGAGTTATTGGTTCTGAAGAAAATCTAGGACAATCCTAAACACCAGAAACCTCTCCTCTCCCCAGAATATTGCAGAACTGTTTGGCCAACAGTATCTGTGTTACATCCCAAACTGACTGTTTTATACCAGGCATGGAAGTAAAGCCAACAGCCCCAACCGTCAATTTAGACAGCCTGAGACCTTTGTGATATAGAGATTAACTCATTATGTGACATACACACAGAGACCAATTAAACCATCAACAGCCCATTCTGTGTACCAACACTCAGCAAGCTCTCATGTGGGTGGGGCAAGATCTCATGTGGGTGGGGCAAGTACTCATGTGGGTGGGGCAAGCTCTCATGTGGGTGGGGCAGGCTCTCATGTGGGTGGGGCAAACTCTCATGTGGGTGGGGCAAGCTTTCATGTGGGTGTGGTAAGCTCTCATGTGGGTGGGGCAAGCTCTCATGTGGGTGGGCCAAGCTCTCATGTGGGTGGGGCAAACTCTCATGTGGGTGGGGCAAGCTCTCATGTGGGTGGGGCAAACTCTCATATGGTGGGATAACATCTTGTGCCTTGTTGCTTACATAAAAAGTAGGTAATAAAACATACATTAAGAAAAATATTAGTAGTGACAAGCCTATATTTTAAAAAGCTTTCTGGTAAAATTTGATTTCTAATAATGAACACCACGATTGCTTTGACAATGAAATACCCATTCACAATTTATTTATATTTTTTTTATTCAAGCACTGGAAATGTTAACATGAAAAAAACGTCTCAGCAAGATATATCTATGGCCATCAGCAAAGCAATGTGACCGTCCCATAGCCGTTAGCAAAGCAACGTAATGTGAGCAAAAGCGTATAAATAGAAATATCTGAAATCCCCAGAGCACACCAAATTCAATCAATCAATCAATAAAATGTATTTTCTAAAGCTGTTTTTACATCTGCAGTTGTCATGAAGTGCTTTCCAAAACACCCAGCCTGAAACCCCAAAGAAGAGCAAGCAACAACAGATTGATGCACGATTGTAGGAAAAACTCCTTAGGGCTCAAACTAAAGAAGAAGCCTAAAGAAGAACCAGGCTCTGAGAGGTGTCCAGTCCTCATCGGGCTGTGCCAGGTGAACATTTTAAGAGTACAAATTGTAACAATAAATAAATGCATGTGGGTGGTGTCCAGATTAAACCAAGTCAGGAGGAGGGGTCAGAAGTGCACGCACACACGCACGCACGCACGCACACACACACACACACACACACACACACACACACACACACACACACACACACACAATCACTTGTGAGAAGTAATAGTTACTCTGGCTGTCAAAACAATATCTTCTCTTTGTGAAATAAAAAATGTATGGTGAATAATGTTCCATAGAAACAAGAAATATATGTCTTTTAGTGAGAAACAGTTCTGGAAAGCGTGCCATTTTTAACGTGTTCATTTGGAATACAATAGGTACTTAAACACTGTACGGCTGAGTTTCTATAGCAGTGGCTCATTTATTTTTAAGTGGAAATCAATTCTGTAAAAAATCCCGGAAATTGTTTCTGCTCCAAAACATAAGAGATGAGTAATGTTTTACCATGTAAAGACTAAAGTATGTCAGGAAATTATGTTAAGTTATAATATCTGTCTTCACTTCAAGGGGTCAGTTTGCAGTCTACAAATATATTTTTATTACATTCCTTCCCAACATCTTTCCGCTGAGAGAGATATCAAGCAGAGGCAGAAACGTCGTTAAACCTTGACATAAATAATAAATAACAATAATAAATATATGATAAAGATTCCAATTTCATCACATACTATTTCATCACCTCACATCCGTCAATTCGCTCTGCCACTTCTCCACTTCCATCAAGTAATAAAATTCATAGAGAGTTCCATGTCCCCAGTACGATTCCTGACCTATGGCACTACAACCCCTGACCTATGGCACTATGACCCCTGGCACAACGACCCCTGACCCATGGCACTACGACCCCTGACCCATGGCACTACGACCCATGACCCATGGCACTACGACCCATTACCCATGGCATTACAACCCCTGACCCATGGCACTACGACCCCTGACCCATGGCACTACGACCCCTGACCCATGGCACTATGACCCCTGACCCATGGCACTACGACCCCTGACCCATGGCACTACGACCCCTGACCCATGGCACTACAACCCCTGACCCATGGCACTACAACCCCTGACCTATGGCACTACGACCCCTGACCCATGGCACTACGACCCCTGACCTATGACAGGCAACAGGTGGAGGACTTGGGTGGCTGTTCCAGGATGCTCTCCCTGCGCAGGTTGTCTGGTAGCGCCCCTCCAGCCCCCCAGATGTTCAGCTCCCCGTAAATCCCCATCTCGATCATCTCCTCCTGCCAGGGGATGGGGATGTTCCCTGAGGCAAATTCGTCAAACAACTCCTTGTCGGGCTCCTCCAGGGCGACGCCCCTCACGGTCGAGAACGCCCCCACGTCACAGAGGTCTTTGGCGTAGACCGTTTTGGAGTTGGGAACAAATGGAGGAGGCAGGATGCCTGGATGTGAACACAACGTATGGGTTAGGGTTAGGCTGATGACACTGTTTAGGACATGACTGAAAACAGACACAGGTCAGTCGTGTTGATTTACAGTTTGAAATGAAGCTTATCCGCTGCTATTATGGGTTTAAATGATTACAAAGGTGTGTGTTGTGTAATTTATGTCTGTCGTTCATACAGATTAGCGGTCCCTCCCAACTGTCTCATCAATGTTCAGCCAATTACAGTATCATCAATGTTCAGCCAATTACAGTCTCATCAATGTTCAGCCAATTACAGTCTCATCAATGTTCAGCCAATTACAGTCTCATCAATGTTTAGCCAATTACAATCTCATCAATGTTCAGCCAATTACATCACTGAAGACTGAGACAGTAATACGTTCCATTGGTTACTGTGGACCCTGACACAGTCCTCACCTTCATTCAGCTTCCTCCAGTTGATATCACAGAAGAACGGGTGAGATCGGAGCTGGTCACAGGACCCATTCCTGAAGGCCAGCCTCTGGTCCACGGTCTTACAGAGCAGCGCCTCGCATATGGACTTGGCTGTCTCGCTGAACTTCTCCGGATAGGTCACGGGGTCATTCAGAATCCGCTTCTTTACTTCCTTGTTCTCCACCTGTTGGGTGACATCAGGACAGTCCGTGGTTAAGTTCATAGAGCTGGATAGAGGGCGTATATACACACATCTGTTTGTGTCATCTGTCCACCTCTATGTAGGTTATGTTCAATCACCTGCTATGTGTCCTCTAGCTATCTCTATGTAGGTGAGGGTTTCACCAGGCATAGCCACAATGTATTAACTACTTTTGTCAAGCCTCTGAGTCCCAAATAGTTTCCTTTACTTAGTGCACTTCGTCCAAGACCTCAACTCAAAAATCTATTGGAATGTAACGCATGGGTGGTTTAATTTTTTTTTAAAGGTATTAAACAACAATCAATTCGGATATACAATTGTCAAGGTAGGTCTTTTATTCACTAACCGAACCAAATAAAACACACAGGATGAACATGTCTTGAAACAGAACTCCATTGAAATATATTGAAACCAGTGTTTTATTGTTTATCGGGCGGCCACACGGAGGCGTAAATGAGCCATGACTGAGAAAAACAAGAATGACACTGAAGGTCTTCCCTCAGTAGAGTGAAGGAGTGGGAAGGAGTGAGAACGTACAGTAAGAAGACAACAGACAGAACCGAGAGTTCAAGGGGACACGCGGACAGGAAGTAGGAAGTAGGAAGAGGTCACCTTCTCTCCTCTGGTTCTGAATGGTCCCTTGGCAGCCATGAACTCATAGACGGTGACCCCTAAGGTGAAGTAATCCACAGACCAGTCATACTCCTCCCCTTTTAGCAGTTCTGGGGCCATGTACCCTGGACAGAGGGTTTAGTACAGTCATTAGGACACACATTAGGATGACATTATACAGGATCAGAACACCATCCGGTTCTTATTTCATATCATATACGTCTTTAGTCTGTCACAAAATGTCAAAGTTGTTGTTGACATGGCTAGACATAACGATGCGAGATCTTAACACTCATTTTCCCGTCTTCATTGTCAGTATACAATTTAAAACCAATGTCTTTACACAACATCATTCCCAGTTATATACTAGCAAAGTTTTGGGATACCCGAAATCTAGGTGTGGTAGTTAGAGGAGAGGGTAATACAGGTGTAGAAGAGAGGGAAGAGTTCAGCTGTGTTACAGGAGAGGTCAGCTGTGTTACAGGAGAGATCAGCTGTGTTCCAGGATAGATCAGCTGTGTTACAGGAGAGATCAGCTGTGTTACAGGAGAGATCAGCTGTGTTACAGGAGAGATCAACTGTGTTACAGGAGATGACAAATGTGTTACATGAGAGATCAGCTGTGTTACAGGAGAGGTCAGCTGTGTTACAGGAGAGATCAGCTGTGTTACAGGAGAGATCAGCTGTGTTACATGAGATGTCAGCTGGTTGACTATTGTACCTGGAGTCCCAGCGTAACCTTTGATCTTGTTCTGGTCGTTCACCATCTCCACGGCCAAACCAAGGTCAGAGATACGCGCATTACCTGAGATAGAGCAAACACAAGAACCACAATGTCAAACCCACCTCAAACAGACGTCAGAGATACCGTTAACAGCCCATAGTAGGTTTGTGTTGACGTATGTCCTTGTGTATTAGCTCTACACGTGTGTGTGTGTGTTTATTTGGTGTGTGTGTGTAACCACCTTCATTATCCAGCAAAACATTCTCAGGTTTGAGGTCTCTGTAGATAATTCTCTTCTGATGAAGATGCTCCATGCCCTGGATAATCTGAGCAGCGTAGAAACAAGCCCTCGGCTCATCAAAACCAGGGTGGTTCTCATTCACATTGTAGATATGATATCTGACCAAAGAGTAGATTAAACTCATGTTAACAAGCTCAGTACACACCAACCAAATGAAATTCCAACAGCGAACAAGCGAAACATGTGGAGTTGTAGTCCTTTCGATGAGGTTTCTAAACTCAGTAATATTCACTTAAATCTACACAACTGTCAACTCACTGTAATCTACATAACTCACATTTTCTGCGTGAACATTGATCTACTGTGTGTCTCCCATAGTGTTACTGTTAGGATTAGGTTCAAGTTTAGAATTAATTTTAGGTTTACGTGACTGGATCTGACCTTAGATCTCCTCCATTCATGATGGTCATGACCAGGCAGAGCTCGGTCTTGCTCTGGAAAGCGTAGGCCAGCGACACGATAAACCTGCTGTGGACCTTTGCCAGAATCCTCTTCTCCACCAACGCCCCCTACAGGACCGGAGGGGAAGTTCTTTGTTACTAGACATGTGACATCTGAGGCCATTGCTTAAGGTAAGAATTGGGGTAGGGTTCTCCCTTCCTCCCTCCCTCCCTCTCCCTCTCTCTCTCTCTCTCTCTCTCTCTCTCTCTCTCTCTCTCTCTCCCTCCCTCCCTATCTCTCTCCCTCCCTCCCTCCCTCCCTCTCTCCCTCTCTTACTTTCTCCCACATTCCTTTCTCAACTTTACTTTTTGCCTTTCTATTGGTGTTCTAAGGCCATGTTGGTCCACCAGGGAGTTACTTAAGACATCACATTGGTTGACCTTCAACCTTGATCAAACTTGCGTACTGAACAAAATGGCTGACCGTGATTAAGGTCAGGCTTTTTTACACACACACACACACACACACACACACACACACACACACACACACACACACACACACCCACACACCCACACACACTCTCTCTGCTCCCTTATCTGGCACTTTACCGACAGATTACGTAAATCAAAATGGTGTTTATTATATTGAATTCATTATGGAAGTGAGGGGTGTACCAATCTGGTCCAAGAGAACAACAATTCCTCAGATGTTTGCAGTTATATCTGAACCATAAATCACACCACTGCACTACATCCCAGACATATTAAATTCCATACCGGACAGTGTTCTGACACAAAAACATTACCTACACTCCATTAGGTACTTGGCTCTGGACTGCTTAAGATGTAGAACCGGAACAGTTGGAGTCATGTCTCTGAAGAAGACTATGCTACGATGAATGCCGTGTGAACTGTGATTCGCTTCCCATTGTGGCAGACCTCATTTAACTGGGTCCCACAGGGACAGACTGTTACTGTATGCAGACCTCATTTAACTGAGTTCCACATGGACAGACTGTTACTGTATGCAGACCTCATTCAACTGGGTCCCACAGGGACAGACTGTTACTGTATGCAGACCTCATTTAACTGAGTTCCACATGGACAGACTGTTACTGTATGCAGACCTCATTCAACTGGGTCCCACAGGGACAGACTGTTACTGTATGCAGACCTCATTTAACTGAGTCCCACATGGACAGACTGTTACTGTATGCAGACCTCATTTAACTGGGTCCCACAGGGACAGACTGTTACTGTATGCAGACCTCATTTAACTGAGTTCCACATGGACAGACTGTTACTGTATGCAGACCTCATTCAACTGGGTCCCACAGGGACAGACTGTTACTGTATGCAGACCTCATTTAACTGGGTCCCACAGGGACAGACTGTTACTGTATGCAGACCTCATTTAACTGAGTCCCACAGGGACAGACTGTTACTGTATGCAGACCTCATTCAACTGGGTCCCACAGGGACAGACTGTTACTGTATGCAGGCCTCATTTAACTGAGTCCCACATGGACAGACTGTTACTGTATGCAGACCTCATTTAACTGAGTCCCACATGGACAGACTGTTACTGTATGCAGACCTCATTTAACTGGGTCCCACAGGGACAGACTGTTACTGTATGCAGACCTCATTCAACTGGGTCCCACAGGGACAGACTGTTACCTGTATGAGGTTCTTAAGTTGTGTAATCAGATCCCTGAGATAATCTGTGAGACGGTTGAAAGCCATACAGGAAGCTGGAATACACCTTTGACCGTTTTAGAAGGCTAAACTTCAACAATGAATTTGACATGAAATCGTGCTCATGTCTTACAGAGCAATAAAAGCTTAACTCATTCGTTCACAATCCATTATGACCAACTGTCCCTCCATGAACTACACAACCCATCATGCATTATTCCACAGTTTACTCCATTTCAAGACACAACGGCAACAGAATGCTGGCTGTAAAGCCTCCTACCTCATATCCTTTCCTCTTCTTCAGCCTCTTCTTGTTGAGCTTCTTACAGGCATATAGTTTTCCCGTGGCCTTCATAGAGGTGGCATGTACCTCCCCAAAACCGCCTTTCCCGAGGACCCGGAAGTCCACAAACCAGTCCTCACCAACCGGCTGTGTCTCCAACCACTTCCACTGCAGGAACCTCTTCAGGAACATGCTCTCCAGGTAGAACGTGTAAGGGACCTCCTTCAGGAAGTCCATAATGCTTAGCAGCAGGTCGTTGAACAGGTCGTCCGCGGCTTCAGCCTGCCTCTCCTTCACTTTGGTGATGACGTTCTCCGGCAGAAAGGGGCAGAAGAGTTTCCCGCCGGGCTCCATGTAACGCAGCAGCATCTTGGAGGCCTTTCTGGTTCGGTCTTTGTCCTGCGACTGGTTGTAGTCCTCGATGTCCTTCCAGAAGCAGCAGGGTCCTTTGTAGTCGCTGTGGGATTCCAGGAACTCCCGGAACAGGCGCTTTCCGATGGGCTGCTCCACGCAGGCGTTCTGAAAGCCCAGGTCCAGTGTTTCCCTTAGGCCCTCACACACGGTGATGTGGGGCAGCTTCAGCCGGGCGTGGTACTTCTTGTTAGCGGACACGTTGGCCGTGCCGTCAAAGCTCCCGCGTGCCGATATGTACGCCGAATTGGCCACCACTGTTGTCAAGCTTCCCAAATCCATGGGGACTCAGGAAGAGAGCGAGCAAACGGGACGGGAACAAAAAGCTCAGGGCTCCGGTCGGAAATGGATCAGGAGTGATAATGAGACAATCCCTGGCCAGCTCCTGTTGTTCTGAACACACAGGGAGACAGAGAGGCAGGGAGGGAGAACGCAGCAGACCTCTAGACTGAAGCGGACAAAATTCTGTCAGGAAGTAAAAGGATAAAAAAAAATCCAAGGCTGTCCTGACTTGGTAGGGATGATGGCTGTCTCTAAGTTTACACTCCTGGAATTCCATACACACACAGAGACAGACAGACACACCGGATCTCTCCAAGGGCAATCAATGAGAAGTTTAGCTTCTGCCACTAATTCTCAACCACACACACACACACACATAACAGAGATCTACCTGACTCAACCTCTTTGTGTACAGACTTTTCCCACTAACTCCATAACAGCTACATGTGTCCTGTGAGAGGGAGAGAGAAACAGGAGGTGTAGAGCGGCGTTGGACAGTGGTAGCCTTCATATCAGTACTATGTGGTCAATGTTGGTCAAATCCATGGAAGGGAGAGCTTTTGTTCTACACAAAACACATTTTAATTATAATGTTCCACGTGCGATTTCTCATTTGTTTCGTATTTTCACACTATATGTTGTGAGATCTGCAGGAAAGCTCAAATAATGTCCAACCGACAGATGAGTCAGAATGATGACTATTATGTTACGTGTTTCTGTTTGACAACAATGAACAAGGTGATCGTGGTCACAAAGCCCACTGAGTCAGCAGCCATCTCCTCCTGTCTGAACAACCAGTGGAAATCACCACGGTTTCGCTTTAAACAGCCACAGACGACGTTGGGGGACTTCAGTGACGTTTGGCCACGCCTACAGGGGCACAATCACGGGGGCACCAGGCTAGGTGAGCCCTGATTGGCTCCGGCCCTCCACTACAATCACATACCTGGAGAGTGTCCTTATCATTAACATCATCTATAAAAGTCAAGTCCACAGAAACGTAGCAACACACTGGACTCCACGCCAGGGAGAAGCCTGCTCCAAACAGCTACACAGCAGAGAAGACAGATATACAGTGGAGGCAGATATACAGTACATATATATATATAATTTTTTTTTAAAACAGTGGAGAAGGAGAGACGCAGGGAGAAAAAAGTAGAGCAAGATCGATCTCTCGTACACCTTGACCAGGTTAAAAGTAAAGCCAGGTTGCCAAATATTGAGCGGTATCCCCCCTCTGCCGGTGAAGCATCTCCCAGCGTCACGCCCGATCGAGCTGGATCCTAGGCAACCAACATGGCAACCCTGAAGGAGAAGAGAACGTGTGGCCAGAAGTGTGAGGACTTTGGTCGCTTCGTGTGGAACTCAGACACAGGGTCCCTGTTTGGGAGAACCCCGGAAAAATGGGGTACGTAGAACACGAAAGAGGAATAGAAGTGTGTGTCTCTGAGAGGTGTGTGTGTGTCTCTGAGAGGTGTGTGTGTGTGTGTGTGTCTCTGAGAGGTGTGTGTGTCTCTGAGAGGTGTGTATGTGTGTCTCTGAGGTGTGTGTGTGTGTCTCTGAGAGGTGTGTGTGTGTGTGTCTTTGAGGTGTGTGTGTGTGTGTGTACGTATGTTTGATTGAATATACTTGTGAGTATTGAAACACGTCACAAGTACAGCAAACCAAAGGGTTAACGGATGAAATCATATGTTTTCAATGATTTTCTATTGTTTTTCCTAAAAAAACATGAAGGTAAAATGTGTCTGGGTACATGCTACTGAATGATTGTGTGGAGTAAGCTAGTGTGTGCGTGTGTGTCTGCTTGCGTGTGTGTGTGTGTGTGTCTGCATTCACAGGAAACTGTCACCTGGAGTACCATATGAACATAATCCAAAAGGTTCCCCCACGTGTTCAGTAGTAAGACTTGCCTTTGCAGTGTCCTTTGGAAAGGATATCAGTGTGCCGTTGTTCCGGTCTGTGGACATTAGATCGGTCAGACAGATTGCAGTCTAAGTGATAAGTGTTGGTTGCCCAGGACAATTCTGCTGTTGACCTCTGGCTGACCCCACAGAGGGCACCTCTGCAGACAGATATAAACGAACTGTCTTTCTCTCGCTCTCTGCCCCTCTCTCTCTCTCTCTCTCTCGGTTTAGTGTACATCAGCCTGTACTACCTGGCCTTCTACGTGATAATGACAGGGCTGTTCTCTCTGTCTATCTGGACTCTGATGTATACTCTGGACCCTTACACTCCAGACTACCAGGACCGCTTAAAGTCGCCCGGTAAGAAGAAGGAAACCCAAATGGTCCCCTATTCTCCAATATGGTGCAATCGGGCTGTGGTCAAATGTAGTGAAAGGTATAGTTTGTAGGGCACCATTTGGGATTCAGACAAGTGTTGCAGATAAAAAGACCTGTATGGTTTACTGCTCCTCTGCCCTCGTGGCTGGAATGGCCAATGCTAACCTGTGTGTGTGTGTGTGTGTGTGTGTGTGTGTGTGGGCAGGAGTAATGGTCTATCCGCCAACGTACATTGAGGAGGACGTTATTCTGAGCTACAACCTGTCCAATAAAGCCAGCCAGAACAAGATGTCCAGCTACCTCACTAACTTCCTCAAAGGTGACTGTTGGAAACTGTGTTCTGTTCTCCATGTAGTAGTTTTGGTGGGTCATTTGGTTGGAGAGTGCCATCCTCTGTTCTGTTCTCCATGTAGTACAGTATTTGGTGGGTCATTTGGTTGGAGAGTGCCATCCTCTGTTCTGTTCTCCATGTAGTACAGTATTTGGTGGGTCATTTGGTTGGAGAGTGCCATCCTTTCCTGTCCCACCTAAAGACAATATGTTACTTCACATTAACTGCATTTGCTAGTCGATATTTGGATTTATCGGCATGCTGATGAATCTATAAATTGTCCCTATATCTCTCAGGCTACAACGACACTGTTCAACAGTCAAACTTAAACTGCACCCGGGGACAGTACTTCATCCAGGATGAATTTAAGGCGCCGGGCCACACCAAGTACTCCTGTCGCTTTGACCAGAGCATGCTGGGAAACTGCTCCGGCCTGGACGACCCCACATTCGGGTACAACGGCACCCAGCCCTGCGTCATCATCAAAATGAACAGGGTCAGTTATCTTCTGTGGTAACCCTGTTATTCAATTGGTATGTTTAAAAAATCAACTATGAACACTTGCAGAGTAAAGTTAATGAAGCCAGGTACATTATAAAGATATGTGCATAACTGATAATGCAATGTATGCATTTACATGTTAACACATGCATGTAGAACACGTGTGACTTCGTGATAAGATAAGTATGATTGCGTGTAACCATATTAATGTTGTTTACACAGATTATTAGGTTTCTGCCTAACAACGGGACTGGTGTGGCTCCATATTTGAACTGCACTATACTGGTGAGTACCTGTGTGATCAACATAGATCCTCAGTGGAACGGAGCACATGAACCATACATATATTAGATCACACTGAGGAATGACGATCATACTTAGATAACTCCATGCTTATGTTTAACACAAAAGCCCAGAAAGTCTGTTATTGCCATCATTTAATAACCGCGGTGTGTGTGTGCATGCTTTGTCTGCAGAGTGGCCATAGCAACGTAGACACCATCGAGTACTTCCCTAAGAACGGGACCTTTGACCTCAGCTACTACCCGTATTACGGTAAACTGGCTCAGGTAACTACGACAACGCCGTGTTCCCTTTCCTGATGTTTCACATACATTTGTGTTTAGACGCCATCAACGATGGCACCTAGGTATTTTGGTTTACACATTCATCACAGACCGGTAGGCTCTCCCAGTCTGCATATACATAATCAGCATTAACCCTTTCATGTCCCTTCTACAGCCCAGCTACGTTAACCCGTTGGTGGCCGTGAAGATTCACCTGATTAACACACGGGAGGCCAAGGTGCAGTGTCGCGTGGTGGCCCACAACATTGCCTACCAGGACTCCTACGAGCCATACCAGGGGAAGGTCGTCTTCCAGATCAAGGCCCCAAATTGACTTGATGCTTTTAAGGGACTTTTCATTTAACCCATTTCAAAACACTCTTTAGAAAGTCTGTCACCGGACCGTGATGGTCAGGTAAAAAAAAAAACCCACTAACATTTCGAGGACTAGGATGGGTTGTTTTGGGCTCAGTGTTTTATTTGAAACATTTTAAGCATTCATTTTGTACATTTGCACTGCTAATGTATTACCCAAATGCATCAGAATCATATTATTTGGTAATTAAATACTATTTCACTGTGGAGAAAGTTAGCGTCAAATCAAACATGTATATGAAACAAAAAGAATCACAAGTTTCCTAGATAAACTATAATATTTACGACGATATTAACAGACCGTAACATCTGCATCATTGAGTTAATCCTTATACACGCACACGTTATGTATATCTTTGTAGAAAAGACAAAAACATAATGTATAATTTGTTTCTTGCCGGAGATGTTTGAGCAACAAGGACTTTTACATTAACAGTTGCAGAGTGTTAAAATTCAATTCATGGAGTAGAACATGTAACTTGTATTTCCATTTTTGCAACAACGGCTTCTGTGATGGCACGAGACATGCCACCGCTTTACACATTTTAAACTAATGTTCTCATCTCTGGGAAGATCTTGCAGCTGTTTAGAAGACTCCTGGAGGCCCAAGTACTGTATAGCATGGACAGTGCCATTGAGAAAATGCATGTGATCTGCCCCTATTGATAGGGGCAGATCACATGATTTCATCTTGGTCAGCAGCAAGGATTAGCCAATCACAAACAAACAAAATCTCCCAACTCAGGTTTTAGGACACATTTCTTTTCCTAGGCATTGTTCACCAACGCCAAAAATACTCTAGATAGAATAAAAATTTGAAGAAAACACTATAGATTAGAACCCATTTAGTTGACACAGTGTAATTCAGCAAGGAGGTTAACCTACCTGTGGACCAAGTTGTTCACCCTTTTGAGCATATGAAACACATGTATTAAATAACTAGTACACAGAATAATGAAATAAACGCATAAAGACAATGTTAAAACATTCTCTATATTTATTCTCTATAACTTTCCAAACTAAATAGATAACAGATAGAAGATACGATGTTGCGAAGTTGAAATACGTAGTTGTTCGATTTTACAAAAGTTCATTGGGGAGGATTTAAAATACATCTCCCCTGTTTTGGCTTCTGACCAATGTGAAGAACGCTTGCGTCAACTCTATCAATGGTTCCACGCTCATCCAATGTTCAGTTCACAATCTATAAAGGCGTTCCTCTCCTCTAGGTGTTCTTCCTCAAGTATAGCATATTGAGATGGTTTGAAAACAGTTCTGTACACTTGGTCTTGATGACAATGTCCTCTAGCTTTCAGTTGTACAAAGTCTGTGATCAATGTTTACTTGATTTAAGCAAGATGGGAGGAGTCTATTCACACCGAAACACACATTAAGGACCAAGCCCGTCACGTGATTATCCACACACAAACATCCTGACGAACTCAGAAAATAGCTGCCAGAATGAAGTCTCACACACAAAAAACCTACTAGAAAATGGCAATATACAAAACACACTGACACACACACACACACTGTATGGGAAGTAATTTCATTGTGAGACAGCCACACAACTACCACCCCAGTTCATCATGTTAAACGCCACCACAAAACTGTGGCCATATATAGCAGTTCACTCAGGAATAAAAAGACATTCGGCAGGAAAAGAGTCCCATTTCCTGTAATGGGAAAGGCGTTTTATGGGCTGATGGGAACGTGGCGGAGATTTTACTCAAAGAAACGATAAAGGAGGTTCACGAGGAGAAAGAAAAATCAAGTTAACCCCTGTGTCACAGTGTCCTTGACGGCAAAGACTACATCTCCCAGAAGGCCATTGCAAGTGAGCATTCCATGCATTTCGAAGGCAGCCGAGGAAGAAGACGCAGGAGACTTTCAAAATGGCCTCCTTGTGGATAACATGGTGGGGTGGATACAGGGAGGGTTTGTTCCTAGGAAGTGGGCAGCGTCCCCACCAACACTCTTCCCTATGGTTTGGATAAGGGCACAGGACAATGGTCAAACTGAGTGTAGTATACAGGGGATAGGGCATCAATGGGACACTTGTGAAGAGCCAATAGACTGGTGTAGTGCGTTAGGAGAGCTACAGACTCAATCGTCATCTTCGTAGTCCTCTTCGTCTTCCTCTTCGTCCTCCTCCTCCATGTAGGACATGGGGGTGTGGCCTCGCGAGCCACTGCAGTGTGATTCGTTGGAACTGGACGGCACTGTTGCTTCAGCACCACTGTAGAGGGGTCAATACCCGGTTAGGGGTTTCAGATGACATCACTTACAGGTTATTATTACCTCTAGCCAACTCACCTTGAATGATGACGCCCTGCTCCGTTGGTCGAGGAGACTCCGCTCATGTAGACGTTGCTGATTGGTCCTGTGGCCATCTCTGGAAGAAAACAGACTTGCATGAAGGGGGAGGAGCCATTGCCGAGGTACCACATTGGGCCGGCCCCTTAAACCAGTCCAACGTCTCCACCCAAAATCTAACAGAGTATCCAGTCGGCGCGTGGGCCCAGATGGAGTTAATGTTTGCGGGTTTGTGAGGCAGGAGGTTCATACTGACCTGTGACATACGGCTCCAGGGCTTTGGGGACCAGGGCGCGGGCTTCCTTCAGGTCCTCCGGGGAACAGCGGCCGGCTTCCAGACCACAGGACATCCCCATTCTCTTCAACACCTCAATGTCATCGTGGATCTCAAACATGTTGTCAAAGTTGAACAGGTACTCAAACCTACCGGAGAGGTGGAGAAGAACAGGCAGGAGGGAAAAGGGAGAACACAAAACACATTTGCAGGAGTTGTGGCTCATTTCGGGCAACTTGCATTTGGACGTCAGGATGCGACACAAGAGCTGCTAAACGACAGCGTGCTAAGTGACAGCATGCTCAGCAACAGCGTGCACGTGGGTCATACTTGTCATTGGAGATGCTGCAGTCGATGACGGTCCTCTTGGAGGTGTTGACGATGATGAAGGGCAGGTTGATGACAGAGTTGGGCGGCGGGCTGCCTGCCTGCTGTTCAGCCAATCGGTTACGCTGAACCAGCCGCTTGAAAGAAATTTGCTGCACAGAGACGTCCAGACGTCAGACATCCCATTCATGTAGCACACATGCCAGTTTGTATTAAAACAAGAGACTGATACCTGTAAAATGAGCTCCTGGAGCTGACTCTGTTTCTGTTTTATCCTCTCCAGGCGTTTCTGTCTCTCGACCTGATGAGGATAACAGACTGGAGTCAGTCTTGTGAAGATTGAATGTTGTCTGAGTTTTAATTCAAAACCTAATTTTAAACGAAGGAAAACTACACTGACCAAGTGTAGAGTGTTTGCATTAGTCATTCAAACCAGCGTAGCGTTTTGGCCCACTCTTCCACGCAGGACTGCCTTACCTCAGTAACATTGTCGAGAAACCGAGCAAGAACGTCAATCGATATTGGATCAATATGCCGAAAAGCTCCGTTTGTTATCCCAAAGTAAATTTTCGAACAGCAGAAATTTCGTTACCTTGACAGCAAAAAGAACAGATTTGGACCTGTTGGGAGACAGACAGGAACCAGACCGGGAACAGGCTCCTCCTACCTCGAGGTTCTGGCACTCCTGGGCGGAGTTGGTGGGCAGGCCAATCCACTTGATCTCTTTCTTCTCCTTGGAGATGATGTTCATGGCCATGAGGACGTTCAGTGCGTCATACACACGCCGTCTGATGTTCTTCTGGTCGTAGGAGTGCTGGAGTGGGCAGAGGTCAAAGGTCAAATGGATTGTACCGCAGATACCAACCAGGGCCATGGTTACTTGTGTTAAGATCAGAGAGACACGCCTAAAAACTAAAAACAATTATTCCAGTTTCAAGGGAAGTCTTTGGAAATGTAGCAGCCCTTTAAGGACTCCCATATTCACATATTTTTTAAACAAAACCCAGCGTACACTAGGCCTGTGTAAACGATTGGACACCTATGGTCTAGAAAAATTATTCTGTGTAGGACAGTTTCAAAATTAGGAAAGATTCCTCTGCAGGAATTGGGAAGCAGTCTTACACATGACGAGTGTGAACATCTGAGCCACTGTTTGTCTGGAACCATCGCACAGGGAGACCAATGGCTTGTTGGACCCCGTCGGTGAGCACCAAAATCTCTCTATGTGGCGTCCCTGACTACAGTGCACCGGAGCACTGCAGCTTCAACTGAACAACCACACGAACCTGAGAACCAAAGAGGAAGGAGCTCTTCCCCCTGACCCCCTACAAGCTGGTCTCACCGAGTCTCCGGGCGAGAGGAGGGTGTCCCCGGCACTGAACTCTGCCACCAGCTCATCGGCGACCTCGTTGTAGGTGGTCACGCCTTTCTTCTTCACCTTCTCACAAACCTTCATGGAGAAATGCCTCAGGCCCTTCCCATTCTTATCTGCCTTTTTCCCTGTGCCACGCTTCCTGGAAGACAGACAATCGTGAGCAAGAGAGCGAGAGTAAGACAGCCAGTTAAAGCATGCCAGTATTTGCACTGTGTGGTAGACCTGCCAATATTTGAAAAATAGACTATGAAAACAGAACCTAACATCTCCATCTTTTGACAAATGTTTTTAGAGATCAGCCAGTCCCCTTAAGGCCCAACCTGAGGCCGTTCTCATCAAACGGTCCGTTAGGCGTCTCTTACCCTGTGGACCACGGCGACGCATCCGGTGGTTGGTTTGGTGCTCGGTACTGGGTGCTGGGTGTGTGAGGACTGCTCATGGAAAGCCCGCCTGACCCACTGGGTCTCTGGGGGGTGCCGATCACCTGGGAGACAGGTTGAAAACAACCCATGGTTACTGTGCAACCTCAACACACACATGTTGGTCTTAGTTTTACATGTGGATCATCATTGAACCATACGTGCAGAGTATCACAACAGCAGTACACTTCTGAGTCCACACTGAAAAAAAACTTTAATACTGGAGGGCCAAAAACACCGGGGCCCTCCAGTATCGGTCAGGCGTGTACACCGGGGCCCTCCAGTATCGGTCAGGCGTGTACACCGGGGCCCTCCAGTATCGGTCAGGCGTGTACACCGGGGCCCTCCAGTATCAGTGAGGCTTGTACACTGGGGTCAGGGCTTGGGTCATAATGGGATGATACAAAGGTGATGAGATCGTCACATATAATCCTGCTGACTACAGGGTTTGTTGGTGATCAGCTTACGCAAAAACAAAACATGTGGAGGTCACAAACAGGTCGTCCGCACGGCCTGGTTCATATTTAATCTAATCCGTTTTATCACCATGGAGACATGCTTCCATATCAGCAGGAGAGGTGGGGCCTAAGGGGCGGGACCAGGACTAGAGAGGCGGGAGGGGAAAACATCTCCCAGCATTCATACATCAAAATGACCAAAAAAACACAGCCCTCGTCCTAACACACAGGCTTGGTTGTTTAAATATGAGTTTCACTAATTAGAAGTTCCAGCCCACCAGTTGACGGGTGGGTTAGTGTGCCACACTGCATTGTGGTGCCAATAAAGATGGAGGTGAGGGCTAGCATTAAGGGAGTTGCCTGCAGTATGGAAAGTGTTTCTTCTCACCATGTGCGGAGCAATGTTGACATTGGACGGACCAAGGGTTTTGGGAAGCAGCTGTTTCCCCACAGACATACCCTGGGGGTGAACCGTCACCAGCACACCTGCATGGAGGTAAAAAAAGTTAAAATAGCTACGACGGCAATTAATTTACTTTTAAACCCATAAATACAGTTTCAAGCATTAAGAGGTGATGGGCGTCTCAATAAAGCAACACTGCCCCCCACTGGAGGGCAACAGACAATGTCAACCAAATGCCCTACCTTTGCTGGGACTGAGGTTCTGGTCATAGAATACCTTTAACTCTCCATTGGCACCAATCACAGCAGCCTGGAGATGAGAATGTTCCGGAATAAATCAGATGGTACCGGCATGCTACAAACTGCTCTAGACTTTTTTCACTGAAGTCTGAAGTGAGGTAAATGGATGACGGGATTTACAGTGCGTGTTCCACTTCCAGGATAACCTTTGAGCTTCTGTGTGACCCTTTTTAAATTCTTCAGCCTCATCTTGAACTCAGTGTGTTTACGGACACTAGTCCTGTTTCTTAGATTGTGGGAAAGCAAAAAACAACAAATCACTGTGAAATGGCTTAAGCTGATAACGAAAATCGTCTTTGGGATGATTACAGCTTAAAATGCAACCCTCAGCAGTATATAGCAACTTGACTGGCATAGGGACAGCGCCCAGTCTCCTGGGAGTGGCGAAACAACTGGTGTGACCACTAATTGGTCGGGAGAACACAAACCGCCACCATACAAACCGCACATGCCCATTCACTGTGTATGACATATTATTAATTTAAAACCCGAAAGCGAAACAAAACACAACCGGTACGGCGGGAGCAGTACAAAACAAACAACTTGTAGCCCGAGGCGTCGTCCAGACTAGTCCCGCCCTCTAACAGGAAATATCAACTTTTCTTTTTGCCTAAACCTTAAAAGCGTAACAATGAGCACATAGGACATCAGACTGGGGGGCACTGATTGATCTTTCAGCGTGGCTTGAAGCACACAGCCAAGACAACACAGGAGTAAATCCAAGTATCTGAAAAAATATACATTTCTTTTCGCCAAAGATTCCATCCCAACTTTATTTCAGTATGCTGTAGAAGTGCCGTTGCCAATTATCACAACTTTGAGTTGTCTTGGGTATGGCCTTAACGTATTTACACACATGGATTTGAGCAAGTTTCTCCAAATCTTCCTGGTTCATCCTCTTAATCTGTCAGATTGGATGGGGAGCATACATCTCTCCAGAACTTCACTAGATCTATGCCTAAAGACAATGTCAAGAGTCTAGAGCGAGTTCCTTGGATGGTGAAAAAACCTTTAGGTCACTGTGCCAAAGGTCCTGGACAGAAGAAGAACGTACTACATTGTGTTCCACACTAACTGTGTCAAGAACTCACATCCTTCGCCATAATCCACGGTCCTCTGGGACAAATTGATCTTCTGGAAGGTTCCTTTTCAGCACAGGCTTCCCTACAGCAGGAGAGGAAACAAGACAAGACTGTAAATTTTACCTAACTGGTTTTTAACTGGTTGCTCGATTTGTAGAAGGCAGACTAAATATCCCCTATGGGAAAATCTGGTAGGCTACATGGAAGTTTTGAGAAGTAATAATTAACATAACATCAGGCTAAAAATGCTGTAACTGCCTACTGTGGAAAAGCAAGAACATGTAGGCCTGATGGCAGAACCCCAAGAGCGAACGACAGAGGGTTCCCAGAGACGAACTATGGTAGCGCAATAACAGATACTTTGTTCCAGAAGCTGGGCCCACAGCTGCCCGACAAGCATCACAATATTTTTACTTAACATGCACAAGAACACACTACAAATGTGCCACAAACCAAGTAGATAGCTAGTTTGTTAGTATGTAAACGCAGGCGCAGTCGTTACACCGTTTTCCTAGTTTTAGCCCATCTCAAAAAACATTTTAATTGCACAAAATAGAGTTTCTTCGATCGCAATGTATTGCATTTGCAAATGTTTTGCAACTTGAGATTAAAACACACAGCTAGTACATTAGCTACGTGAAACATCCGGCAGTTCTGCATGTTAAAGCTCTAGCATTTATATAATCAACTACTACAACCTTTCTCGTTATTCTTGATCCGCAACTCCAGTTATTGTTGCCAGAGATTAAGGGGAAAGGAAGGGGAGGTCGAAATAATCCCCCCCAACAGGAAATTAGCTGAAACTAATCAAAAACAAATAACTAGCAATCACTTACACAATCAAATATCAACAGATCAGCTCGAGTTTCAATCAACTTAATACCCGGATCTGTACCAACACAACCACATATTAGTTAGAAGAAATAACTTGAAGCAATTCATCAGACAAGATGGTTGCTTGGTAGGTTGACAGCTGGCTGTGGTTTGGTTAAAAGTTAGCACGCAACATGCTAACGATACTGTAGTATTTATAGGCGAACTAGCTAACATGCACCAATTTAGTGACATTACTTTTTCGATCTTATTTCGACTCAATTAAGGACTGTACGTTATTTTATTTTAAGTGTTGTTGTTTTCTTAAACAATAAAGGTTTCTCACACAGCCATTAGCTAGTGTCTGTAAGTATGTGGACAATAGTGTTACATTTACGCACCAGTGCGCATACCGTATGTCATACGGGGCTATAGGCACCAAACGTTAGCTACACTACCGACTAGCCTGTATCAGCACACAACTAGTACACTACCTGCTAGCCTGTACTAGCACACTACTAGTACACTACCTGCTAGCCTATACTAGCACACTACTAGTACACTACCTGCTAGCCTGTAATAGCACACTACTAGTACACTACCTGCTAGCCTATACTACTAGCACACAACTAGACACATTTGAATCCAATTAGCTAAACAACAGTCAACCGAATACAACTAAACACGACATTACATTCAACTTACAAACGTTAATGTAAGCGAACCACGTGTTAAATAGTCGCACAGATGTGACCGAATTGCAATTTCAAGTTATTTCCATCTTAATCGGTATGGCCTCCGCGTTATGCTCGAATAGATAATAAGTCTGCTGCCAAATAATACAGTTACATTGACGGATAGTGACCATAGCTAGCAGCCCACCGCTAACCACTTAGCTAAATGTCGTTGAATGCGAAATAATCTTACTCACTCAGCGTGCACATGTAACTATATCTGCAATTTCATGGAAACAGGAATGCAACAACACGAGGTCTTAATCACAGTAGTTTTTTGTGAATTAATCTAGTTCACCACAGAAGCACCGGTCCTAACCTCCGCCGGAGCGCTCGAGCTGCTGCGCTTCCAGAGTGGCGACAGTGGGACTCGAGCTTGGCGGTGTACGAAAAGGATGTGCGCCTATTGGCTACGCACTACGGCAACGTCATCACGCGGGAACAGTATAACACACCCCCAGCACGGTATCAAAACATTTCATTGGACAAGACACATGATATGTAAATCACGAGGACATTTTTAGCCAATATAACGATTTTTTTTTATAAATACAGTTAATTGTACTCCCGAGACCGTTAAATACATGACATACATTTCTTTTTTCTTGAGCAAACTTAAGACTTAGTCAACACAACAATATGGAACATTTTAATTTATTGTGCTCGGAAAGAAAAAAACAATTAACCATGACAAGCTAATAAATAAAATATCTTTATTTCACTGAGAATCATCTCAGGAAAAATAAGAGGCATGATTTGATGTATTTCTACGGACTTGCCTTGTTGTAGTTAGTCTACAGTAAAATAAACCACACACAAACACAAATAATTTAATAGCTGTCACCATTATTGTATAAAATATAATTCTAAGGCATGTTCTAGCATTAAATGCCATTGGAGTGCAATGAAGTGTGTATAATATAAAGCCCTGACATAACACATTCAGTATCGATCGGCCAGTGAAACCTACTTCATGATCTGAGTACAGCAACTGATCGACATTACTACCAAACAAGAATGAGAAGTTTCCCAATAAAACAGTGCAGTTTTAGATGAGCAAATGCTTTACTACATGTAAACCCATTCTAAAAGTAATAGGGAATGGTTGAAGTAATAGGAAATTTAGAAGACTGTCTCTATATTTGGCGACAATTGTGAGGAGGCTTTGGAGTAAACTCAGATATAGAATGACACTGAAGATTTCATGAGGATTTACAAGGTAAGCGTCTTAACATTCAATACATTCGACATTTTAGAAATTTTATCTCTATAATATTTGGTGTCCATGAAGATGCTGATTAAATGCCAAAAATTAATGTTTAATAAAACCAAAGGGATTCCCCTCACTAACTCCATTCCATAGCATAAAGTGTTAAGCGATAACAGTAAAAGTCACTTCCCAGTATTATCTTAGATCTCAAAGACCTACGAATGACTTACAATACAAGTAAAACAGTTAACCATTTTAAAAAGCAGCTTTCCTTACATTGCAATGTTTCCAGCCAATCCCTAAGAGGTACCTCATACTGAGTGACATTTGATTTTAATGGTCCATTTGAGATGTACATTTCAGGATGTGTTCTGAAGTGTTTTTAGGTCATACGCATCGCTTGGCTACAAACACAAGTTTGGGACGACTTAACTGTTATTGGGCATGAATAAAGAGAATGTGTGATCTTCACCTGGCCGCTACATGAAGACACCCACATGTAAGACATTCATCTTCATCATCATCATCATCTAAACAGCACCCTATCCACTCTATAGTGCACACATTTCCAGCAGTGCCTATGAGGGCTCCACAAGAGTGCCTTTTGACACAGGCTCATGTCACCTCCTGGTTCGGTTTAGTCTGCTGGGTAGGGCAGGAGGGGGGGCGGCCTGGCCAGCGCCTTGCGTTCAGTTCGGGGGACCCACTTGTGTGTTGCAGCTCTCCACAGGACTGGGGCCAGAAGGAGACTCAGGGTGGTGACACTGAGAACCAGCAGATACACCTGGTGTGGAGAACAGTGTGAGAACCAGCAGATACACCTGGTGTGGACAACAGTGTGAGAACCAGCAGATACACCTGGTGTGGAGAACAGTGTGAGAACCACCTGGTGTGGAGAAAAGTGTGAGAACCAGCAGATACACCTGGTGTGGAGAAAAGTGTGAGAACCAGTAGATACACCTGGTGTGGAGAAAAGTGTGAGAACCAGCAGATACACCTGGTGTGGAGAAAAGTGTGTACATACTAGTACACAGATAGTTGTCTTATGAACCGCGGATTTCTTTAATTGACTGATTATACATCTTATTTATGTGGCCATTTCCATTAACATGTTCCCCATGTGGTGCTTGCAGGAAGTTCTTCTGTTTGAGAAGGAACTGAGCATGGATGGACGTACCTCTCTGGAGATGATACCTGCACGGCGGGCACGGCTCCCCAGGACAAACGAGAACTCGCTGACCTGCGCCAGGCCAGCCGAAACGATCCAACGGATGTGTCGAGAACCAGGAGGCAAGATGGCCGACAGCACCAGCACAGCCATTAGGAACTACAGAGGTAGACATGAGGAGGAAATACATAGAAGAGACTCATTAATGGACAGACATGCTGGGGGGCGAGACTGACCTGCCGGGGGGCGAGACTGACCTGCCGGGGGGCGAGACTGACCTGCCGGGGGGCGAGACTGACCTGCCTGGGGGCGAGACTGACCTGCCTGGGGGCGAGACTGACCTGCCTGGGGGCGAGACTGACCTGCCGGGGGCGAGACTGACCTGCTGGGAGGCGAGACTGACCTGCCTGGGGGCGAGACTGACCTGCCGGGGGGTGAGACTGACTTGCTGGGAAGCAACTGAGCGAATACATGAATGTGAGTTAGTGAATAAGTGAGTTAATAACATACCTTCATGAGTACCAGTGAGAGGGTGAGTGCTGCCAGGATGGTGAGTTCGTACAGCACAAAGGTAGGAAACACGTGGAAACCTGAAGTAGGAAAGGATTCAGTATAAAACCATCACAGTATTAAGATCCCTTCACCGTCTCTACTTTATGTTTTGTCACAGACGAAATACCCAATAATACACTAAATACCCAATAATAACAATGAAGATTTTTTTCGGCCAATTATTGATAATATCTTAAGTACGTATAACATATAAAGTATTTAAATACATTTACAAAACATTTTCGCACATATTTTAAAACATATTTTTGTGTTGTCATTGAGATTTGTGTGAAGATTAATGGAATCACCAATACATATTTAATTAATTTTGATATTACGTCTATAACTCAAGACAGTGCAGGAGTCCAAATGCTCTCCAAAGGCACAGTCACTGACATAACATCATTCAGATGAGCTTCCATTCTGACCTATGGAGGCGAAGAAGATAATAGCCAGGAAGTCTCTGATTGGCTCAATGCATCCCATGACCTCTGTGGTGCAGATGTGACCCTGGGATGAGAGAAGCGCTCCGGCTAAGAAGCAGCCAAGCTCCATGGAAATGTCCAGGAACTCTGTCACCTGAGGATCAGGCAGGAAAAACATATAATAACCACACAGCCCTATCGACGTAATGTTTACCAGAAAATAGGAGAAAACAGGGGGGAGGTGAGAGGAGCGACGCTGAGAGGAGCGACGCTGAGAGGAGCGACGCTGAGAGGAGCGACGCTGAGAGGAGCGACGCTGAGAGGAGCGACGCTGAGAGGAGCGACGCTGAGAGGAACGACGCTGAGAGGAGCGTACTGTACACACTGTGAGCATTAAGAAAACAAAGGCTGCTGTCCCTAGAACCAGGATCTCCTTGTTGCCTTTAGACTCAGTGTGCAGCTTCCTGTAGTAAGGACCAATCAGGTAGGACTTGAGAAGGCCACAAAGCAGTAGAACCACGGCCAGGGAGAACAGGACTCGGGCCAGGAGCAGAAACACCCGCAGGCTCCCAAAAAGAACACTACAGAACAAAGTATAGAACAGAGGTTACACACTTAGAACAGCTTGATGGTGTTTAAATCCAGCAGTCCCTATGTGTACACAAGGCAGGTCTAGATAATGAAGGTGCATGTACACAGTGTGTGTGTGTATGCACGCGTGCGTGTGTGTGTATGTGTGTGTGTGTGTGCGTGCGTGCATCAGCTCACCTGTCCAGGTCACCGGAGGAGGCCTGTATGAGGGTGGGCATTACAGCTATGAAGAGACCCAGCTGAACATCCTGCATCACCAACATCCCCAGGAGAACACTGCTGTAGTCCAACTCCCCTACACACACACACACACACACACACGGACACACACACATAGACACACACACACGGACACACACGGACACACACACGGACACACGGACACACACGAACATGGACACACACAAGGACGGACACACACAAGGACATTACTCATGTTAATAACTGTGTGGTAACTATTTAAATGTAAACAACATTCAGCTGTATGTTGACAGTGCCCTTGAGTACCGCAGAAACAAATCAGCAAATTGTCACGTCTCTACCCGGGGTCGGAATGTCGGTCATGTTGGACTTGTCTCCACACGCGTTAAAGACTACCTGGGACTACATCTGCGAGCTACCTCTGCTGGCTGGAGGCGTGTCCGAGGAGGTCTAAACCGTGCCTTATTTGTGCAGGTGAGAAAACCGTGGGTGTTCTCTCACACATGAACACACACATGAACACACACACACACAGTCCGTACCATCCTTCGTGTGTGTGTGTGTGTGTGTGTGTGTGTGTGTGTGTGTGCGTGCGTGGGTGTTCTCTCACACATGAACACACACATGAACACACACACACACAGTCCGTACCATCCTTCTCCCCGCGGGAACCTCCGGCCAGGAAGCGGGAGACGAGCGGTGTGGAGGAGAGGGAGAGGCAGGAAGAGATGAAGACTGTCTGGGTGGGTCGGATATGCAGCATCTGACCCCAGACCAGCCCGGCAGCCACCATCAACAGACTGAGGTAGCATGAACCCAGCACGGACGTCTTCCACACCTGAACACACACAGAGGGACTGAGGTATGTTAAGGACATATACCAATAAAGCGAGAGAAGGGAAAGAGAAGAAAAGAGAAAGCTATTTAAAAAATAAAAGGGCCACTAAATAAAGGAGGAGACGGACCAGACAGAACTAAACAGACAGATGACTAAACAGAATGAAATAAAGAGACGAGGTAACGTCACACAGAGAACTCAGAAATACTACTGTTTTAAACATGCAATATTGTAGAATGCAGCTGAATTTATCTACACTGTGAAGAGTGACAACAACCAAGAACGTTATGTAGAAAACAACCAAACCAAAGGACAGCATACCTTGCGAAGTCGCTCTGGGGAGAATTCAAGGCCGACCAAAAACAGAGTGAAGAAAACTCCCAGCTCCCCCAGCGTCTCAACTTGCACCATGGACTGAGTGGACAAACACATTACCATGGTTACACACACATTAAATGGAGCAGTTGGTGTAGCTCAGTGGTAGAGTGCATGTTGGTGTAGCTCAGTGGTAGAGTGCATGTTGGTGTAGCTCAGTGGTAGAGTGCATGTTGGTGTAGCTCAGTGGTAGAGTGCATGTTGGTGTAGCTCAGTGGTAGAGTGCATGTTGGTGTAGCTCAGTGGTAGAGT
>CM055739.1:2412435-2522068 GCA_029465975.1 Dallia pectoralis | reverse complement strand
GCAAGGATCTTCGTCAGGTCAGACCTGTGAACTTTCTCCTATAATTAGATTTAATCCTAACCATAATCTTACCCCTAATAGAGAAACAGCCTTTGTCCATGTTGGGATGATTGAAAAGTCAAGACACTGTCAATTGGCCATGTGGAAAACAATGAGAGGATTTCATTTGACTATATCAGGGAAACACACAAACATACATCTGTTCTCCACTGATAACTGTGTATTTTCACAGTACATTTCTGTATCTCCAATTGCCCTCTCTCCCCCTCAACCCACAGCTCATCCACCCAGAGATAAGAGTTCCAGCAGCCTCCTCAGCTCGTCAAAACTAACAACATTTCCATCTTGCTGTTAATGTGGATAAAAACTACTCAGTCAGACATATTTATGGACTTAAACATTTTCCTCTTATTTTCTCAGTTGCCCTCTCCTGCACTCCTCCTCCTGCCCACACCTTAATGACTCCTCCTCCTGCCCACACCTTAATGACTCCTCCTCCTGCCCACACCTTAATGACTCCTCCTCCTGCCCACACCTTAATGACTCCTCCTCCTGCCCACACCTTAATGACTCCTCCTCCTCCTGCCCACACCTTAATGACTCCTCCTCCTCCTGCCCACACCTTAATGACTCCTCCTCCTCCTGCCCACACCATAATGACTCCTCCTCCTCCTGCCCACACCTTAATGACTCCTCCTCCTCCTGCCCACACCTTAATGACTCCTCCTCCTCCCCACACCATAATGACTCCTCCTCCTCCTGCCCACCACCTCCTGCCCACAATGACTCCTCCTCCTCCTGCCCACACCTTAATGACTCCTCCTCCTGCCCACACCTTAATGACTCCTCCTTCTCCTGCCCACACCATAATGACTCCTCCTTCTCCTGCCCACACCATAATGACTCCTCCTCCTGCCCACACCATAATGACTCCTCCTCCTGCCCACACCATAATGACTCCTCCTCCTCTTGCCCACACCATAATGACTCCTCCTCCTCCTGCCCACACCTTAATGACTCCTCCTCCTCCTGCCCACACCTTAATGACTCCTCCTCCTGCCCACACCTTAATGACTCCTCCTTCTCCTGCCCACACCATAATGACTCCTCCTTCTCCTGCCCACACCATAATGACTCCTCCTCCTGCCCACACCATAATGACTCCTCCTCCTACACACACCTTAATGACTCCTCCTCCTGCCCACACCACAATGACTCCTCCTCCTGCCCACATCATAATGACTCCTCCTCCTGCCCACACCATAATGACTCCTCTTCCTGCCCATACCTTAATGACTCCTCCTCCTCATCCTCCCCACACTTTAATGACTTCTGTTCCACCTCCTTTACCTTAATGGCAGCCTCTCTGAGGGCCTCCAGTCTCTGGTGACTGCTCTCCTTCATGTTGACCACATCCCTGTAGTCTCCCTGCAGCGCCCTCTGCAGGCCCAGAACTGCCTGGAAGACTGACCGCTCACTCTCGTTGAGCTCCTTCTGGAACACCTCCAGGGTGTGCACCTGAACACGAACATCAGAGACGACACCACGCTCCCATTATACCGCATCACTTCTCCACAGCCTGGGTTCCCATTATACCGCATCACTTCTCCACAGCCTGGGTTCCCACAGGCTCAAATTAAACAGTTGCTGAAGGACTTTATCGTCAAGTGAATATCTTTTGTTTTGGTGCTGACAGTGGCTGTGAACAAGGGCAGTATCTGAGACATTACAGAACGTGTTGTCTATAAACAGAGTTCTCCGGAAGGTCAGGAAGATCAGCTGTTAACCTGTCGCCTATGAGAACCGTTAGGTAACGAATCGTAACCGAATTGTAGATGAATGCATTACCTGGAAGAATATGTAACACAGAAATAAGCATGTTTTAAAGAAAGGTTACAGTTTGACTCCGGGTCAAAGGTTACAGCACCATATTACCCCCACTCCACTTACTTGGAAGAGTCTCTCTGGGTCAGAGAGAGAGTGGTCTCTCCCCACGGCAGTGGCAGCCACAGACAGCTTCCTTATGGCCGTGTTCTTCTGGCGGAGGAGGCTGCCCAGGCGCCGACAGTTATCGGACACCCAGCTCCAGGCATTCTTGGTGGCAGCGCCACGTCCCCGGTGCAGCTTGATGGCATGCTGAGCTACCTGCTCGCGTTGCAGCGCCCCCACCAGGCCAAGATACAGCAGTGCACACACAATCCGCATCCAACCTCCTACTGCCGTTACACCTTCAAAGATAGAGAGATAAAAAACAGGGAGAGATAGAAAAGAGAAGGAGAGATAAAAAACAGATGAAAAACTATGATGAGGAACGATGAATGTAGAAATCAGTACAGACAGGAAGGTGGCTCAAGTGTATATATATATCAGACAGTTGGAGACTTATCCACTAAAAGTATTTCACTTTTTAATGTATAATCCGAATAACAAATAAATCCCCTTAAAATGTTTTATGTACAGTGTGTAGTATTTTTTTAGAAAAATACTAATTTAAATGCATCCAAAGGCATTACATGATAGAATATGAAAAAGAACAAGCAGATTTTATAAGGCATTCTAACTTGGCGTTTTTATTGTGTCAAACAAAACATTTCAGTTGCAAACCGTTGAGTCAAACAGATTACAACAAACTGTTTACACTGGACACATTCAAGTAGGCCCTTCCACGTAACTTTCAACAGAACTTAGAACATCGAGGGACTGTCCGAAATGAGCATGTTCCAATGGTGACTCAATTTGCATAAATGATTCACAACTTAAACAGTACGTTTGGAGGACTGAATAGAGTGTTCAAACAACTACTCAGAGACGTCTACCTGAAGAGACATACCTGTACACAGGTGACCTGTGACTTTCCGGCCAACAACTCACATAACTTCCTGCCAAATCACAAACAGCTGACAGGAGTGCAGTCATGTGAAGAAGATGTCTCATTTAACACAATTTGGTACCACAGACAGTTATTCACTTTAACAATAGACAGACGAAGGTAACCTTGCAACCAAACCAAACGACACTGAAAGAGTATACTTGGGAATTATTTATTTATCAAAAGTAAATTCAAGTGAATTATGTTACTATATAGACCCAAACGATTAAGACCAAATCAGACCAAGTTTGTAATCTCTATGTATCCTGTCATCATATGAAGTTGTTTTGGTGAACCTGAAATTACTGAAAGGTAGTAATAAGTCACATTTCTGTTTATTTTAGTTGCATAAACGGGTTCAAAGAAAAATGGGATAGTGTATGAATGAATATGGTTTGAATTTACCCTTAAATATAAAAATATAATAGAAAAAAGCATTCATTTCCAACATGATTGTTGCTCCTGGGTGAAATGTGCTGAACATGGACACCAAAGACGGACGCAGTGGAATCCAACATAAAGGTGACAGGGAACAGGCATTATGCATGTGTTAGCATGTCATAGGACGTGAATTACAGAATAAATTGATTGGTTTTGTTCCGGATTTATAACGGCAAACGAAGTGCCTTCGTGTACAGGAGTCATATCTTGTTATATCTCCAACCTCTATCCGGTATATCCCTGGTTTAATCAACACCAGTCACTACTCCCAAGTCTGGATCAATGAGCGCACTGTTCAGTCAACGCTCACAACCGCATCCGATATCGAAAACATGAGTTTCTCTGGATAATGAAACACATTGCATGTACTGAACACAAAAACTGCAAGGTATTGTGAACAAAATGCACAGAAACATGAGAAATTATATACATAGACTACATAACTGAGACCATTCATTCACTGGCAAGAAGTTTTTTAGATGAAGTACTGCTGTGTTCCTGGACTTAAACACGCATATTCAGCAGGTAACGTCTGTATGCCGGATGCTCAAACGCTCTGTAAAATAGATTACATATTTAAACGTTAGATTAGCTACCTACTTGCTAGCCAGAGTGTCACGTCGTCCTTTCTTAGTCCTTAACTCCAGGGTAAATGAGGGAAACAGTCGTGCTCTTGTGATGCTCCCCCTCCCCAGTCTCCACACTATTCCAGCCAGTTGGTGCAGGCTGCATTGAACTACACGCAGGACGACTAACTTAATGCATTTCCGAGACCCCTCCAGTCGACTGCAACAAACGTGCTACGTGTATCAGGTAGGCACTTAAGGAGTCGTATGTTTCTCTCCAGACACTGCCCATAAGGACATAAATGCTTGCCTGTTGTCGACGTAAACTTGGGAAGAATGTGAAAAGCTGTCAAACCAGCTCGCGCCCGCTAGCATCAGGGTTATTAAACGGCCCAAACTTATTCAAACTTTGTTCACGTTTACAAAAACATCTGTAAAATATGACAATACTATGCCCAATGTTTTCTTAAAATGGGTTACATGTTAATCAAGATGTGTGTGTTCAGCCGAATCAGCGATAACATAATCAAATGTAACATTGTAGTTATTTTCATTTTACTTCCGAAACAAGTCAACGTTAGGTAATCTGCACTGCATTCTGGGATATGTAGTTCCTTAAGTGATATGTTTTTAAATGGCCCGTTAAAGCTTGATGATAGTCGAAAGTTGGTACTGGTTTTAATAAATTCAGGTCATCATCGATAGTAGTACTAGTCTAATATTTATTCACAGGAATTCAAGAGTGCCATGACTGAAAGTGTCACATATTTTCTAGAACATTGTACAATTCAGTTGAACCGTTTAATCATTCATCGTTTATTATGATAAATAATCCAACTGTTTATTTAGCATACAATATCATAGCCAACTATTTACATATTTGTTGACTTTTGTTTGTTTATAAAACGCTAATCAAGGCCACAACCGCTAACTTTCTCCTGAAACTACAACTCCCAAAGTAACCCTTCTTGCTTCCACGAACGGTAGCGCAGTCCTCCCGCGCATGCGTACTGAGGGCATTGGGATATCAAGTTGTCCAAACAGCGGTGATAAAATGGTAGGTAAGATCAAAATGATATACCGAAACTTGTGAATATACCCCTGCGATAAGTGTTTATCTTGACATAATATTTTGGCACACTATGAAGGCAATGGATAAATGGGGAAACGGGGTGTCCTCTGGCAGTGCCGCATTGTCAGTGTCATTTACTGTTGCAATTTATCTGGCAAATGGAAGGTCAGTATTTTGGTATTTTGAGAGCGGACACCCGCACTTGCGGCACCACGTACCTTTCCCTTTTTGGTATGTTGTCTATGCGTTGGAGCAGAGAGAGGCTGTCGGTGCCCGCTGACTTGGGACCTGTGTCGGGTCGGGGCTGCACGACACACAGTTGTTTCGTCACGATATATGGTATCACACCGACCCAGACGAGCCCAGGGTGTTGTTTACAAAAGCAAAACGATTGTTTTTGTTCCCCGTCTACTTCGTTGTCAGGATGATGTAATTCCAAGGTGCAAGTGTCTTCTGTTGTTATTATTGCTTTCCCTTTTTGTTTAGAGTATTGTTACGTTTGTTTTATTTTGACAGCTGTTGGTCAGCGTGATCACAAAACACTCGCATATTTCCCGTTTCAGAATTTTATAATGTGGTAATGGGCTTGTATTTATCCGCTTTGGAAAGTGCATTATGTTGTTCAGCAAAGTTTCCAGTAAATAATGGGCTGTCCTGAACACCATTGCAGTTCATTCATTATTAGTTTGTTTTTTTTGGTCCTCATGATGACATCCCATATCTTTAAGACGTCAGCAACACTGTTAGATCAAGAATAATTAGTCAGTCTAAAGAGCCTGTTCTAGAAAGGCAATAGAAAACCTGGCAGTAATCTAACTGTTCTCCATCCTACAGATGTGGGAGTTTCTTACATTTTCCACAGTGTCCTCTTTCCTTGCCTCCTTCTCTAAACTAATTTGGGGTTAAGGTCAGAGCGACTTTCTCTTCAAATTGTTTTTTGAGGAGGAGTACATGCAGGCAGTATTTCAAATGTATCTGTCATGTTTCAGGTGCAGCTGATTTCCTGGCCAGTGAAGAACATGTATATTTGTTCCTGTGTTATTATCTTTGTACAACAAGAAATCATAGAGAGTCATGACATTTGCCGGTCCTCACTGTGACAATAAGCTTTACCCGACTTGTTTTTTAGGGTAAGAATTCATCCTAGCATTAGGTTTAAGTTAAGGCATCACTTGTTAGGTTTAGGAGTGAGGGCTAGGTTACAGTTCACTTTAGGGGTTAGGTAAAATGTTTGATAGTAAAACATTGATAGTGTGTAGGCACGGACACCTGTCCACGTCTTTGAGTGTGCGTTGCGTAGAAGTCCCATTTAGGTTTTAGACTCAGACGCAGATAATGTATGTAATATGTGTTTGTCCACTTTCAGCATAAGCTGAAGTCGTCACAGAAGGACAAGGTTCGGCAGTTCATGTCCTTCACTCAGGCTGGAGAGAGGACAGCTGTGTTCTGCCTGACCCAGAATGACTGGAAACTAGAGGTGGCCACTAACAACTACTTCCAGAACCCGGATCATTACTATAAAGAATCCATGAAAACCTCAGTGGACCGCAAAAAGCTGGAACAGCTCTACAACCGCTACAAAGGCAAGAGGAGATTCGGGATCAGGGTGTACTATTTATTCTATTGTTTGTGTTTGTCTGCTAACTGACTAAAATGTAAATAAACAGTCTCACTAGATCAAACTTGCGGTCAGTACATTTATCTGCAGATACCGTATTCTTTTTGGGTGAGACATAATATTGTTCCCCTCCAGACCCCCAGGACGAGAACAAAATTGGCATTGATGGGATCCAGCAGTTCTGTGACGACCTCATGCTGGACCCGGCTAGCATCAGTGTTCTGGTCGTCGCCTGGAAGTTCCGGGCCGCCACGCAGTGCGAGTTCAGCCGAAGGGAGTTCCTCGACGGCATGGCTGAGCTGGGGTGAGAACTTCCTGTTATGTCATCGCTATGTGTTGTGTGGCCCCACCCACCCCCCGGGGGTTCATCTCAGGATCTTGAGAGAAATGTAAACGGAGGTGTTGTTGCTGGCAGACAAACAGTATGCAATGTGTTGCGCTCCCTGAAAGTGTGAAATATGAAGCTGCTTTTTGTAACCTGTGGCTTCCTTATTGACAGTGCTAGTTAAAAACGATGAAAATAATAACCAGTTAGAACACTGCATCAGAGATAGTGTTCATAGTATTACCATATGTATTCACACTAAATGTGTGTGTGTGTGTGTGTGTGTGTGTGTGAGAGTGTGCACGTGTGCCCAGTTGAGCAGAGTGTAGGTGGTCAGAATGCAAAACACTCGGCCAGACTGATCACCTACTGAAACTGACCCAGTCAGGCCTGCTGTCTCTTAGTCTTTAATTCACATTCCTCTACAGTTCTCAACAAAGAATCTGTTAGTAAGAATTTTCCTGTGTTTACCCCACCACCACCACCCCACCCGACCCCAGCTGTGACAGTCCAGAGAAGCTCAAGGCCCTGCTCCCCCGCCTAGAACAGGAGCTCAAGGACACGGGCAAGTTCAAAGACTTCTACCAGTTCACCTTCAACTTCGCCAAGAATCCTGGGCAGAAGGGACTAGGTAAGAGTTTGCCATATTGTTTTTGACAAAGGTAGCAGAAGCTTCCAGTTTGATGCCCTGGTCCGAAACCAGGTCCTCATGGCAGTGCTTGACAGGGGCTTTCAGAAGTTCACTAGGCTTCCCTTCCAGATGACCACCTTTCTGAGGACATGCATATATGTTTACCACAACCTATTGAATCATATGTTGTTTGCTAAATGCACTAACTTTTATTTGGAATCCAACACTAAACGGCATTAGCTAGCGAGGAGAGACCGGCACATTTCAGACGAAGTTCTTTCCCTCAGCGCTCTTCGCAGTTACCTTTGACCTTTCCCAGAATGCCCAGTTCATCCCCTCTGTCCAACCATCCTAGGTTTCAAATGGCACCCCTCACCCAATATTGGTTGTAGTGTTTCACCTGAACCATACTTACATTATTCAGCACAAGTTATTACGTCTGCCACTCCTGTTGTTTGGTGCCGGGTCTACCGCTTACGGAGAACCCGCCATGTTCCCAGAACACAAGGGCCCATTGTCAAAACTCATGTGAGGCCCTGTCAGCCTGTCTCCCACACGCACGCACGCACACACACACCAAGACCATCAATTATGAAACAATTTGTACTACATACAGCAAGCTGCTTTTTCTTAAATGGCAGAAGTACAGTGTATCGTTAATTTGACGTAGATATTGACGCTAACAATGTTTAACATCCCTTTTGTATCCCTCATTTAGACCTGGAGATGGCAGTAGCCTACTGGAATCTGGTTCTAACTGGTAGATTCAAGTTCCTGGACTTGTGGAATCGGTTTTTATTGGTGAGTGGACACAAGTTTGTGTTGATAGCCTCTTAGTTGTGGTCTCTCGCGTGGACCAGAGGCTGGCCGGTCTCTCGCGTGGACCAGAGGCTGGCCGGTCTATCATATTGACCTGTTCTGTACTTGTTGTTTTGTAGGAGCATCACAAACGATCAATTCCCAAAGACACGTGGAACCTCCTGCTGGACTTTGGCAACATGATCGCAGACGACATGTCCAACTACGACGAGGAAGGTGAGAGAGACAAACTTACCATGCATGACTCAACGCATGAGGAACTAGCAATCAAAATACATCCGCCAAACAGCTAACCATGTGACATTTTCTGTCCCCTCAGGAGCTTGGCCTGTCCTCATAGACGACTTTGTGGAATTCGCCCGGCCAATCGTAACAGGGAGCAAGCGTAAAACCATATAGGCTCTGCAGACCCCTGGCAGGGAGGAAGCCTGCGTCTCAAATTTTTTCACCCAAGATGATTTTTATACAAATGAGCCAAAAAGTGACTTCTCAACAAGACTGTCTGAGGTCGTGAGACAATGCTGCCAATCAGGGCTTAGGGAGTGACAGAGACAGCCAATCAGAGAGAAGAGTTATTTTTCCTTTTCTTTGTTTTGGGACTGAGTCACTCTGATAGTAGGGCTGTCAGCAGAGGGTGGGGTCTGCTATAAGCTCTGCTCCATTTGGCTGGCTGGGTCAGATGGAGTGGCCAGGGGCTACATTACCCAGCATGCACCCTACAACCAGGCACCATCACTGGGTGTGTCTATGGAACTGGTGCTCTGGCCCCGCCCTCCTACCTGTAGTCCTTCGCCCAACCCGCCCCCTTCCCTCTGAAGAATGGCCAGGGAGAGGAATATCCAAGAGGGATTTGCTTTCTGAGACGACTAGAGCCAGACAGGGTTTCTGGCTGTCATATTCTAGTGTGGACATGTTCACTCTGTCTGCACATGGTGGGTGAACAAGAATGTCTGCATGTTTTTATAATTGAAATCAAAAAAATTCTCCCCTGTGGTTAATCTCATCGAGTGATGTGCAGGCTTCTCATCCAAACAGACGTGAGAGACGCGGTTGTCACCCCGAGTTCTCATCCAATCCAATGTCAATGTAAAGTTCTGAGCCTGTGTCATTCAGAAGTTTTTTTAGCTCGTTCTCTTGTCGCCATGACATCATGGGCCTGTGTTTCTTAAATTATGTAATCGCAGAGGGGCTGATCTGTGATCAATAATGCCTTTTAAATTGCAAAAACACTGAGATCACAGGAGATCTGATCTTAAGTAATCTCTCACCCTCTGAGGTGCCTAAAGTAAATTGCCCACGACGCACTCGTTGAGCAGTGTAAAGTGTTCTGATCCACTCAGAAGCCACTGGACGGACCTACCAACAGAGCAGCATGCGTTTGAACTCAGCACCAGCAGAACTGTATGGTCAAATTTTGGGTACACTGTACCTTTAAGAGTAATGCATAGACATAGAGTTTTAGAATAATGAATATTACATTAACGAGGACATGTGTTATCACCGGTGCGTTTCAAATGGTGTCCTATTCCTTATAGACCCCCGTCTAAAGTAGGGCACTCAATGAGGACTAGGGGGCGATTTGGGGTATATGTGTAATGTCTCTGTGATTTTTTTATTTTGGTTTGTTTGAGGTAAGAATTATTGCCATGTCGCCAGAGACTGGCTTTTTGACTGTTGATTCACATGCAGGTTTTTTTGTTTTTTTCTCCACAAATGCACTGATTGCCATTTTTTACTACTTAATTCTCAGAGACAAGCAGGCAGAAATGTGGTTGTATTTTCCCTAATGGCAACACATCACAAGTCTCAGTTGACAGCACTATTTTACGCTTTTGTTTTCTTCAGCATTCACACCCGAGTCCTGTGATTTGTTCATAACTTGTTGTGAGTCCCAAATGGCAACTTGAAGGAAATAAGGTGCGATATGGGGACAGATATGTTGTTTTCCAACAGTTCAGAGAGAACCAAAACTTCCTTCTCTTAAAAATGGACAACCTCTTCCTTCTCTTAAAAATGCTTTCGGGTTTCACCTCTGGGTGAACACTGCCTTCTTCAGTTACCTTCGGAAACCATCTCATCTCAACCATCTTCTGTTCACTCGCCGTTGTTCACAAGGGCAATAAAGACAGGAGATCAACTGCGATGGTGGATTAGAGAGATGTTTGACCTCTTCCTCACGGGAGATTTTAGACAACAGATGAAGTGCGCCCCGGTACTGGCTGAGATGTGTACAATTAGTCGGTTGTTTGTGACATATATTCAGCTCATTAAATCAGTATTATTTCCGCTGATCATAAAAAAACGGTGTGTGAAACGTTTCTCGTCATGAAACTTGTCGGCTTTCTGTTACGGAGACTTGGTAACTTTGTTTTTGGCAAAGGTTGGTCGCGTCAATAAAGCATGTTGTTTTTAGGTAACTGGTCTGAGACTCATCCATATAGTTGGTGTCGGCAGGATTGGCAACACGTGAAGAATCAAACACGCCATGTAGCGTAGCGTAGCCTCCATGGAACCTTTATTAGCCCTGTGAGGAGGTTTATGAGAAGCACAAATATAAATGAAATGCATGCGGGTAGTAAATTAGCGTTTTGATTGAGTTATGACTTAACAACAGAACTATAGAATGTCTCATGGAGTCAAGGCAACAGAGATTTAATAAAAGCAAAACCCCGATATCCGTTTAAGAATGAGGTGAGGTGACGATCGTGAGTTAAAAGCGGGTGTTGGTGGGAGAGAAGTGGATGAGGGTCAGTCAAAAAGGGTTACAGAGGGTGAGAGAGTGGACAGTGAAAGGAAGGGCTCAGTGGGCGAGGGAGTGTTTGACAGGGGGACTTCTGAGGTCTGAGCCAGGTTACACTGGGGGATGAGTAACACTCCATTCTTATCCGGCCGCTCAGCGGAGAGGGAGGGGGTGTGAACACACTACTGGTCCGGCTGAAGCAGAGCCTGCCACCTAACCCCTCCAACCCTGGCTTCAGCCCTCACTAATGCTCTGGGACGGATCAGGGGATTGCCTTTTTAGGAGGCACCTGATCGGGGCCCTGTGCCACCACAGACACAAAGAGGCTACTGATAAAGGGGCGTGTCTGTGAAACAGGGAGTGTCTGGTGATAAGGCTGAGAGATGGCTGGCGCTGTAGGAGGTGATGAGTGTGACGACTGGGCCGTTGGAGACAGTAAGCGCTCTGCAGTGGCAAATAGCCGTCCTTTAGACCGCCGTACCAGACAGTCAGTCAGTGTGTCACACTGTGAAATAGACGTATAGACTCCTAGGGGACAGACAGTGACCTCACTAGGGAGACGTTGCTTGAATACCGTGGCTCCTGAGACCATCAATGGACAAGACAGATTGTCTGGAAATGCTAAAGGCTGTCTAGTTATCCAGTGGAACAAACGTCTGGGCTCACAGAGGAGGATCTTGGGAGTCAGATTTTTTCTCAGGGACCTTGTCTGTCTGGACTCCAGGTGAAGAATCCGTCCCTCGATCCCCATCTCATGGAGAAGTTCCAGGCTGGAATGGTTCTAGGGGGGGTGGGGGATGCCTTGGGCTACCGCAAAGGCCGATGGGAGAGCTGCACCTCTGGGCCACAGATCCAGGAGGAGCTGGCCTCTTTAGGGGGCCTGGATGTCCTAAAACTGGACCCTGAGAACTGGCCCCTCAGCGACGGGGCCCTGATGCACATGACCACTGCCTCGGCCCTCGTCACAGGTGAGTAGTGAGGAAAAAAACTGGTAATGTATCTTAATAAATACATTTGAATAAGATACATGACTTTACCACTCCCATTCCACCATGCTCACATCTGCATGCAATATATATATATATAATACACCAATGATCTAGAAATGGTGCGTCATTTATTTGGAATTTTGTAACTCATTTGCAATTAATTTATTCCATATCGTTTTGCTTGTGACCACCTTAAATCATGTGCGCACAAACACACAGACACAGTTCTACTGTCACCTCATCGAGGCACAGAAATAGACACTTTTTAAGGCTCTGCGACTGGTCTGTGGAAACTCTTAATCACTCCGCCGTATTTCTTCCGGATAATGCCTGGCTGAAACACTTTAAGCCCTGCAGAAATCATGTGCCGAACGTAATCCTAAACCACAAATACACATGCCAATGCAGTAACCATTCATGCCTTACTCAAAGGAGAGGAGGTTCATAGTCCTGTTGATGTTGTCATTGGAGGAACAAAGCTGTTGATGTTGTCATTGGAAGAACAGAGCTGTTGATGTTGTCAATGGAAGAACAAACCTGTTGATGTTGTCATTGGAAGAACATACCTGTTGATGTTGTCTTTCCAAGAACAGAGCTGTTGATGTTGTCATTGGAAGAACATACCTGTTGATGTTGTCCTTGGAAGAACAGCACTCCCCAGACCTCGGCACTATTGCCTGTCCTGGAGTTTCCAGGTCAGTCGAAAATAGTACTGATGACAAAAACATGAGCCTGTCCTGGAAACAATAGGAGCTGCCCAGCATACAGTGGAGATTGATGACAGCCTATAGGATTAGCCTGCTGCCTAGACACATTCCAACCAGCCCACAAATGGCACTATTCACCACGTAGTGACCAGCTTCGGTCAAAAGTAGTGCACTAGATATGGGGATAGGGGGCCATTTGTGACCCACACGTAGAGTCCTTGAGAGCCTCCGTGAATCACTCTGAGATAAAGGGTGAGAGTGACAGGGTCTGTAAGCGCGTAATACTGATCTGATCCAGATGCGGTGGCCCTCGAACGATGAAGGTCAGAATTAAGACAGGTTAAGGACTATATTATAGACTACGTCTAGATTATATAATACATCACCTTCACCCCTTCTGACACACTGATGGCGACACCTTTATGCCTGCCAGTTGGCCCGGCATCTTTAAGCTCAAACTTGACAGGAAGAAACTGCTCTTCTTCTGCGAGAAGGCCAATCCACACCAAGCCCTCTCCAACATGGTGAAGGCCAATCCACACCAAGGCCTCTCCAACATGGTGAAGGCCAATCCACACCAAGCCCTCTCCAACATGGTGAAGGCCAATCCACACCAAGGGCTCTCCAACATGATGAAGGCCAATCCACACCAAGGCCTCTCCATCATGATGAAGGCCAATCCACACCAAGGCCTCTCCATCATGATGAAGGCCAATCCACACCAAGCCCTCTCCAACATGGTGAAGGCCAATCCACACCAAGGCCTCTCCAACATGGTGAAGGCCAATCCACACCAAGGCCTCTCCATCATGATGAAGGCCAATCCACACCAAGCCCTCTCCAACATGGTGAAGGCCAATCCACACCAAGGCCTCTCCAACATGGTGAAGGCCAATCCACACCAAGGCCTCTCCATCATGATGAAGGCCAATCCACACCAAGCCCTCTCCATCATGGTGAAGGCCAATCCACACCAAGGCCTCTCCAACATGGTGAAGGCCAATCCACACCAAGGCCTCTCCATCATGATGAAGGCCAATCCACACCAAGGCCTCTCCATCATGATGAAGGCCAATCCACACCAAGGCCTCTTCATCATGATGAAGGTCAATCCACACTAAGGCCTCTCCAACATGGTGAAAAAACACCACTGACTTGCTTTGTAAGACTTACAATACTGCCATTTAACATTAAGTTCAACCTTGCCACTCAAAGGAAGTGGTGCAGGTCTAAATCCAAGACCGGTTCTTCGTCTGCTTGGACTTAACACCCCACCACCTTACCAAGGCCAATGGCTTCAATTTGAACTAGTCGTCCACCATATAGTGTATCTATTGCTTGCCAGCAAAGCAGCGAGTCCAATGGGCCAATCAGAAGTGACTGGCGTCCAAATGCAGCTGCTGACAGTGGCTCCTCCTTCACACTGTCACACCGCCCCAAACTGGGTCCAAACTGGGTCCAAACCGGGTCCAAACCGGGTCCCAACCGGGTCCCAACCATTAATCCCAGACTTTGCCACACACACAACCGTCTTTGATGACGACGTTGCAACCATGAGAAGTTAGGAAATATGTTCAAAGGCGGAAATCCCAATAATCTACATATTAGACACGTCTTCAGGCAATAAATATAGCCTTTAGAAAACACAGAGGGGTCCTCGCAGCTTGTTCTGTAAGTCTGCAGGCTGAAGTCATTCCTGACTGGGAAGCTGTCTGCTCTTAAATGACAGCTAAACACACATACAGAAACGCACACACATTGACACACACACACATCCACAACCCACACACACACTCCAGACTGCTCAGAGGATTGTGGGGGCTATAACAGTGTCTCTAATGACGGGCTGGAGCCTGGAGATCCAGAGGAGCACATGGTGCTATCCAGAACCCAACCAACCAGGCTAAAGATAGACCCACACACTGTCTCTTATCTGCCTGGCATTCCAAACACGTCACACACCCACACACACTGTGTGTTGTGGGCTTCTGTGTGTGTGTGTCTGGGCATGTTTGTGTGAGTTGTGAGCGTGTGTGTTTTTTTGTGTGTGCATGTGTTTGTTTGCATGAGTGCGTTTGTTTGTGAGCATGTGTTTGTTTGTGAGCGCGTGTGTTTGTTTGTGTTTGCGTGTTTGTTTGTGTGTTTGTTTGTGTGGTGGATGGAAGTGTAAACGTGGTTGCCGTTTGCTTGGTTAGGTCGTGCACTATGTTGTGTTAAATGTCATACACTGTGTGTACTAAGTTCTATGACAATAAGCACTTTGTCATATAAACTATGTGTATTATACCTTATAAACTGTGTTGACTGTGTCATAAACTGTGTTGACTGTGTCATAAACTGTGTTGACTGTGTCATAAACTGTGTTCCAGACTACTGGTGTTTAGAGGACCTGTACAGGGAGCTGGTCAGGGTATATGTGGAGGCCATGGTGTCTCTACAGGGTCGTCCTCCTGACCCAGCCACCGTAGAAGGATGTGCTCATCTCAAACCCAACAACTTCCTGCTCGCCTGGCACACGCCCTTCAACGAGAAAGGTCAGAGGTCACATGTTGCCCATGCTGAGATACGCACTGCATGTAGCAGAGTTTGTTCAATCAATCTGCACATCTTCCTTTGGTCACTCTGTCTGAGTGTCTGAGTGTCTGAGTGTCTGTGTTGTGATTCTCTTGAAGACCTGTCTCTGTCCAGGTTCTGGTTCTGTCTGTCTGTGTGTTCAGTTTCCTGAAGGCTGTCCCTCTATGTCCAGGTTCTGGTTTTGGTGCTGCCACCAAGGCCATGTGTGTGGGGATGAGGTACTGGCAGCCTGATAGGCTGGACAACCTAGTGGAGGTCAGCATTGAGACAGGACGTATGACACACAACCACCCCACAGGTAACATTCAACATGACATTTAAACACCCTATATCCAACATGACATTTAACCACCCTATATCCAACATAACATTTGCCCACCCTATATCCAACATAACATTTAACCACCCTATATCCAACATAACATTTGCCCACCCTATATCCAACATAACAAATAACCACCCTCTATCCAACATGACATTTAACCACCCTATATCCAACATGACATTTAACCACCCTATATCCAACATGACATTTAACCACCCTATATCCAACATAACATTTGCCCACCCTATATCCAACATAACATTTAACCACCCTATATCCAACATAACATTTGCCCACCCTATATCCAACATAACATTTAACCACCCTATATCCAACATAACAAATAACCACCCTATATCCAACATGACATTTAACCACTCTATATCCAACATAACATTTAACCACCCAACATACAACATGACAAACGTCTCACTTTTTTTGCTCTGCCATTTGGGATGTTCTTGTTCTAACAGGTTTCCTGGGCTCTTTGACCACCGCTCTCTTCGCCTCATATGCCCTGCAGGGCAAACCTGTGGTCACCTGGGGTCGTGACCTAATGAAGGTTCTCACCAAGGCAGAGGAATACTGCAGGAAAACCATACGCCACATGGCAGGTGTGTGAGTGTCTGTGTGTGTCAGATCCAACAATAAATGTGGACAATATAATTATACGGGATAATTACTTTCAGGTTCCAGCATCATCACTAAGGATTACAGTTTGGAGCTTGGGCTAACTTAAGTTTATGCATAAATGTTTGGTTATGTAGGACAAGGCTAGGGTTGGGTAATGGTTAAGGTTAGGTTCATGGGACCAGTGACATGGAATTCTGAATTCTAGTCCCCACAAGGATAGAAAGAAAACATGGTGTGTGTTCAATTAGTACTGTGTCTTTCACTGGTAATGTGTGTTCAATTAGTACTGTGTCTTTCACTGGTACTGTGTGTTCAATTAGTACTGTGTGTTTAACTGGTACTGTGTGTTTAACTGGTACTGTGTGTTTAACTGGTACTGTGTGTTTAACTGGTACTGTGTTTTCAATTAGTACTGTGTGTTCAATTAGTACTGTGTGTTTAACGGGTACTGTGTGTTTAACTGGTACTGTGTGTTTAACTGGTACTGTGTGTTTAACTGGTACTGTGTGTTTAACTGGTACTTTGTGTTTAACTGGTACTGTGTTTTCAATTAGTACTGTGTGTTCAATTAGTACTGTGTGTTTAACGGGTACTGTGTGTTTAACTGGTACTGTGTTTAACTGGTACTGTGTTTAACTGGTACTGTGCTTTCCTGTCGTGTGCAGAGTACACAGAGAAGTGGTTTTACTTTGAGGCCAAGTGGCAGTTTTATCTGGAGGAGAGAGGCATTGAGGAGGAGGGGCAAAACAAACCCACCTTCCCTGACGTCTACCACGCTGACGAAACCGAAAAGGTTAAGCACCCGTAACTGTAAATGACATATGACATGTTGATCCAGATGTATAAGGTGTGTGTGTGTGTGTGTGTGTTTGACCAGGTCTATAAGCGCTGGAGCTCAGAGGGTCGTCCTGGGCGGAGGGGACATGATGCCCCCATGATTGCCTACGATGCTCTGCTGGCCTCAGGCTCCGACTGGACCCAGCTCTGTCGCCGTGCCATGTTCCACGGAGGTGGGCTACTTGTGTGTGTGTGTGTGTGTGGCTAATATGAACTAGTTGAAGTCAATGTTTTCCTAGCATTATTCCATTTGTGTGTGTGTGTGTGTGTGTGTGTGTGTGTGTGTGTGTGTGTGTGTGTGTGCGTGTGTGTGTGTGTGTGCGTGCGCGTGCGCGTGCGTGCGTGTGTGTGTGCGTGCGTGTGTGTGTGTGTGTGTGTGTGTGTGTGTGTGTGTGTGTGTGTGTGCGCACGCACACTTTCCAGGTGAAAGCAGTGCGACAGGCCAGATTGCAGGCTGCCTGTATGGGCTTCTGTACGGCCTGTCCCAGGTCCCAGCCGGGCTGTACCAAGATATGGAGCGCCGCACAAGGCTGGAGGAGCTGGGTGAACAACTGTACAGAGCTGCGTCAGCTGACAGGAGCACAGAGAAGTAACAGCAGCGCCCTCTCCTGGCCAACATAGGAACCCCATGACTCCTCCATGGCTGTCTGTGGTTGGCTGCTGACCTGTAGCCACCTGTAGCCACCCATCAGTGGTGCCTGTTGGCGAGGACTGGCTTATTGAAATGTCTGAAATTAACTTAAGATTGTGTTGGATACGATTCCCTTAAGTCTGATCCATTTAAATAAGCCCGTCCTCCTGTAGCTGACCCTTCACCAGACAGCCCAAACTGAACCTCCCTGTACCTGTAACCTGTAGCTGACCCTTAACCAGACACCCCAGACTGAACCTCACTGTACCTGTAACCTGTAACATGTACCTGTACCTGTAATCTTTAACCTGTAGCTGACCCTTCAGACACCCCAGACTGAACCTCCCTGTTCCTGTACCTGTAACCTGTACCTGTACCCTGTACCTGTACCCTGTACTTGTAACCTGTAGCCTGTATCCTGTAAACTGTCTCTGGCCTGACCTTTACATGCTCTGTTCTGTGGAATCTATGGCAGTGTGACCAACACAGTAACACCTAAATCCCCAGGAAAACCTACCTGATTTCCGTCAATGGCACCTGGATGATTAATTGACTAGTATAATCAGGTGTTTGTCTGAAGACTGGTGTGTGCAGTTGTATCCTTTCCTCCAACTTTATAAACTACAAGAGTTACTGTGGTGGGTGGTACTCCGGGCGAAGATTACAAGTCATAAAACTGGATATGAAATGGAGCTCTATAGTTTCCAGAGTCCTCTTGGCTCTACAGATTAACATATGGAAGAACTAGCATATACACACGTCCTGTGTTAAACAAGTAGGCAAAGACGACAGTCCTGATTGTGATAAAATAACAGGCTTTGATTATTATTAGTCTGTAGTTATTGCACTGTGATGCTTTTATCCTATGTTTGGTTTGTTGTTTTCTGTGAATACGGGCTCTACATTGTACTGTACGTTTCCTAAAAATCCTGGTCACTTGCCTGAAGATTACCTCTTGATTCTAGGAATCTTTCAATCTGGATTTCTGTAAAAGCTGGGAATTTTGGGGAAAGTTACTGGATTTATGCAACCTTATTGCACGTGACGGTTGTGGTAGTTGTAATAATAGTGATAATATTAACAAGAAAATCATTAATAATGTTATTATCACATTAAAGTCCAAATAATATATTTCCTCTGAGGTCTGTGTCTCTTTGCCACTGTAAAGGTCAAAGGGTCAACGCTAACTTCCTACTGTCTGTAACAGAACACTACAAAACATATCAAGGTTTGTTTCTCTCCATGTCCCTAAATCTGGGTTTCCAGTCTGTTTGCAGGGATGCTCCTTGTATTTTGTATCACTTCACAAGTGGCAAGGAGTGTGATAATTAGTCACCCCTTCCTCCCAGAAGTAGCTTCTAAACTGCTAGAACGCTTTTATGTGAAATCTGAAATCTTTTACCCACTTCCCTCCACCAAAAACAAACAGGAGCATACTGTACAAACTAGCCTATATTCTGATTTATCTACACTGGAAATGTAAATCATCTTTCCCTTCAAAACATAACATGACATTCACCCACTGTTCTCAGACAGCAACCATACATTGACTGTACCCAGATAATACACATGCTTTTGTAATGCCCTGTAAAGGACAGTAATGTTCTGTAACATAACTTACTGCTCCACTGTAGTGGCTTTGGAACACTAGAATGGCAGACCAAGAACAAGATGAAACATTAGGCTACAGTGATTGGTTCTAGATGACATTTTCATGGTTCTATTCTCAGAACAAAGATAGGCCATTTTGTATTTCCACAGAGCAGAGAGGGAGGAGCCAGGTCTCCAGGCCAACAGCTTCACTGTGGACACAAGCACCTTGAGGAAGCTGGTCTGGGATCGAACCACCCGTGTGGAGTTCAGGGGCGTTCTGGAGAGCCTGCTTCATTACCTGACCCAGGATCTACCCAACCGGATGCCCACTCCCAGGTCCCCTGAAAGGGTTGGAATGGAGGTTCCCCAAGCAGGCAGGTGTGAAGGTCGACCAGCAGGGGGCAATGTGTCCAGGCGCCTCACCTCATTCCAGCTTCTCCAGGTTAAGTTCCTGAGGAACACCCCCAAACCTCCACTCACCCATCGCCGAGAGGTTGGGGCCCTGACCCAGTATTCCAGACGGGGAGGAGGCAGTGGCAGCCAAAGCCAGGGCAGGGGGCTCCTTAGAAGTCAGGACAAGGAATGCAGTGCTAGCACATGGTGTGTCGTGAGAAAAGGGAACGTGGTGAAGGAGGTGGTGGCCAGGTTTGCTGCAGCAGGGCAGAGGGAGAGAGGAGGAGTCACACCAGGGGGAGGGACCACACAGGGGCCAATAAAAAAGCTCCGACAGATTGGCAAGGGGCCACTCCTGTCTGCTATAATGGACACATTTGAAAACATGGCGACAGTGCGTCGGGTAAGTGACATGGGTTGTTTGAAAAAAATACCTCCTGGTAAAATTCAAGTGCCTGGAAGTTATGTTAAAGAGTTAGTCAATTGCCAGGAAAGAGCGGGCCAACAGGACATGGGTCAACCAGTCAAAGGTCAGAGTTTGATGAAGCACCGGTTGCAAGGTAAAAGCTTGGGACAGCTGGGTGGGAGGATCCCTACTGGAGTGCAAGTTGGCAGAAAATCAGAGAAGACTAGTCAGAATGATTCCGATCAAAAGATGACCGGTAATTATCTGATCCTGAAGGTGAAAGCTCAGTCCGCAACCAATAACCAGGTAAAGAGTATGGGTAATGAGCAAAAACCTGAAGGTCAGATTCTGATTTCAGTCAAGGACCAAGATGTAAAGAGTCCAAGAACAAACCAAGAAGAGATGAATATTCAGAGCACAGATCAAATACAAGAAATGTACGATTCATTGTCAGAAAAGGAACCCAGGGTTCATGATCAAAAGAATGAAGTTGAACCCTCTGCAGGTGAGAAGATCCCGGCTTCAGATCCAGTGGTCCGGTGGGTTCCCTTAGCTGAAATTGAAGCCTTGCCCGGTGCCAACCTGCCAACCCAGCTCCCCTGTCTGCCAGTGTGGGCCCAAGCTTCCTCAGTGTATCCACCCACTCAAACACCATCAGCTCCAGCCAAAACCAAGCTCCTTGGAGACAAACCAAAGGTCCAGCCACCATCAGCTCCACCCAAAACCAAGCTCCTTGAAGACACACCAAAGGACCAGCCACCATCAGCTCCACCCAAAACCAAGCCCCTTGGAGACAAAACAGAGGCCCAGCCACCATCAGCTCCAACCAAAACCACGACCCTTGAGGACCAACCACAGGCCCAGCCACCATCAGCTCCACCCAAAACCACCACCCTTAAAGCCAAACCACAAGCCCAGCCACCATCAGCTCCACCCAAAACCACGAACCTTGAAGACCAACCACAGGCCCAGCCACCATCAGCTCCACCCAAAACCACCACCCTTAAAGCCAAACCACAAGCCCAGCCACCATCAGCTCCACCCAAAACCACGAACCTTGAAGACCAACCACAGGCCCAGCCACCATCAGATCCACCCAAAACCACCACCCTTAAAGCCAAACCACAAGCCCAGCCACCATCAGCTCCACCCAAAACCATCACCCTTGAAGACCAACCACAGTCCCAGCCACCATCAGCTCCACCTAAAACCATCACCCTTGAAGACCAACCACAGGCCCAGCCACCATCAGCTCCACCCAAAACCACCACCCTTGAAGACCAACCACAGGCCCAGCCACCATCAGCTCCACCCAAAACCATCACCCTTGAAGACCAACCACAGGCCCAGCCACCATCAGCTCCACCCAAAACCACCACCCTTGAAGACCAACCACAGGCCCAGCCACCATCAGCTCCACCCAAAACCATCACCCTTGAAGACAAACCACAGCCTTTATTGGCTCCTCCCCCAACACCCCGGTCTTTGAAGAAAGACATGCCAAGATACCCAATCCGTGTGCCCAATGAGTACCGACCTTCTGAACCAGACCAGCCCCATAACACAGACCTCCTAACCCCGCTCTCTGAATTTACGACCCCAAGCATTATAGTAACCCCCCTAACTTCAGACCTCACGACTCCGGACCTTGACCGTTGCCTCGTGCCATCATCACATTCAACGTCCACCCAGGAGCCCTGCCCACATGAAGCCGCCAAACTGGAAGTAAATATCCCCGTTGCAACTCAGAGCCAAAAGGGGGTGGTGGCATGTCAGCAGGGGGAGGAGGGAGGCAATGGTGTGATGTCACACAAGGATATGGATGTTGTAATCACTACGCAGAGCTCGGGAATCTCAGACCCTGGGAGTCTAGCACCAGAGAAGAGTAAGCAGCCTAAATATCGGACAATAAACTATGGTGAACCTTCGGTAAAACTAACCTATAAACCCAAAGTCATCCGATTTGCTGACACCTTCAACTTCTGAGTCACACGTTCAAGGAAGCAATTTGGTGGCATTAGCGAATGACAGAACCCTTTTGAACTTTCCTGCTCTCCAGTAAAAGGCACTGCTGTTTCAAGGTCATTCTAGCTAACCTGTGTCTGGCTTTCCCTCTGGATTGCAGGAACAGAAACAGAGAGTTATTATATCTGAAGACTAGGGCTGGAGGGTGTGCTGGAGACATTTAAATGGTCGTCATTTTGCTGACGCTCTTGTCCGGAGTGACTTAATGTTGAGAGTGCATACATTTCCAACCTCGTCCCCTCTGGGAATCAATCTGCAGACTTGACAGTTCTATTATTGTGTTATGTAATGCCATGGTTCTCTGTGTGTGTGTGTGTGTGCGTGTGCGTGTGCGCGTGCGCTTGTGTGTGTGTGTGTACCGTTACTGTGTACTGTTACTGTGGTAAGACATACATAATGTGTGTGTGGCATTGAATAAGCCGTAGCTAAAACAATATAGTTATCATCCTGGCATTTCATCAAAACACGTGACATGGTAAAACAGTAGTTATTCTGGAAAAACAAGGGGAATTAGCACAAACCAGTCAAGCAAACCTCTTGGTTTATCAGATTAAAAAAGCTTAATCACTCCATTTGTTTGCCTTTTGTTGTTATAATGTAAATACGTTGTTCAGCGTGTACAGATTTGCAGATGCCTTTTAATGTTCTGGAGAGTCAGCTCTGACATTGACCAATCTCTGCTCGTGCCAAGGGTTGTAGATATCAAATGGCCAACAAGAAAGCTGAATCACAGATTTCATTTAATCTCCATGATAAGGAACCAAATAGCTCCAAGTTTAGTTGCGGAGATTAAGTCAACAAAAATGTACATTACAAGAACAGTAACATGACTCCATTTTCTGTGAGATAGATCACACACTAACATATGGTTGTGTATTATGTAGATAGTCTACAGTAGAGTGTCTCCTCCCACTGCCGGTGTTTTGGCTGAAGACATAGACCATCACACCACAAACAGGACAGGAAGAACTGAAAAGAACACACAAGCATATTTAGTGTTAGAAGGAGAAAAAACACTGGATATTGCTTGGTCTTCATTTTCCAGGGACCATACAGATGAGTTGGCTCTCAGTAGAACAGCTTATTCATCTGCAGGCTGAATCAGACCCAACAATACAGGCAGATAGGGTTACAGTCAGACGGTGCAGCACAATCAATAATGAATTATTTAACCTGCTATGTCGGAGGATAGTAACTGAATCCTGGGGAAAGAGTAATCGCATACATAATATCAAAAAATGGTACGCAATATAAATAAGGTTATATATTTGTATATGTGTTTATTTCACACGTGACGCCCGTGAGGTCATTCATGTAAATCACCTGTCTGTGGGCGTGGCTCCAGGTGAACATCTAAACAGGGTTTCCCTCGTTCCGTTCACTTGACGTGGCATTCTGGGCATTACGTAAAATTAAAAGTGTTATTTCTGACTAGGTGATATGTGATTATATAGGATGGATTATGTTCTGTTATCGATGGAAGTTCTGGAGTTACTTGAGAACCTGTATGAAAGTGGGCGGTTATTTGTGACTCGTGCTTCATTTAAATAACTTAACGGCTTATCTCACGCGCGGTATAGGGCGTTATAACGTCTGGGAATACGTTATAACGGCTGGGAATAGCATGAAACCACCGTGTGGATTAGTAGAAACACACCACACGACTTCAGGTGTTGTTATTATTTAGACAACATCTCCAGGTGGCGTGTTTTAATCGGTTACCGGACTGTTGTTTATAGTGTAATTCTCCAGTTTCAGCGAACCGGCAGGTGCTCATATAGACTTTATTCCTGTTCCAGATATTCTGATAAAACATAGAACCGGGTGGGTCTCTACATCTGGATAAAGCTGGTACCTCGGATTGAACAACACAACCACCAGCAGATTGACTGTCCGGACATCTACTGTCTGCCGGGACATATGCTGTCTACCGGACTCTCCACACTATCTGTCCCTGCTTTAATTCGTGTCCACGCCTGCGTTTGTGGGACCTGGTTCATAATAAGCCAGTGTTATTGTTCCCACTTATGACGCCGGCGGTGGATTTATGGACTCCAACACAGCATTTTGGATAAACTAAGCGCGTGTTCGGGACGGGTTCGCCCCTATAGACCGCTGGAATATATTTGGGTTTTAACATGGAGGAGCAGAAGAACAAAGCGAACCGGGTTCGTTCGACCCAACTCAGAAAACCCCTGAATAACACAGTCATGAACTCCCCCAGTGGGAGCAGCGCGCGAGAGAGAGTGCACAGGTAGTAACACACACACACACACACACACACACACACACACACACACACACACACACACACACACACACACACACATTGCCAGTTGCATCGTATAAACACTGAATAGGTGTTCGGATCCCCAGTACCGACACACACCCGTCCAAACAGGGCTCTAAACCAAACTTTTACGTGGTAACGGAGGTTGGTTGTTGTTTCTAACGGTTTACTCCTCTGTTATACAGCTATATTGATGAATACAGGGGTGTTGTTAGACTCAGTTAGCGGTAATGGCATGTGCACTATCCCGAGTTAGGCATGCAATCTGCTCCACCCGACACCGACCCTGGAGGTTCCCACTGTGTCTATCTACACGTGTCGGGGCAGTCTCTGTGCTACTAGAGATACTCCTGTAACTTCGGTCTAAACTGTAGATATATGCGCAAAATAATCACATAGTGACCTAAATGGGTGCTGCAAAGTTTAAGAGCAGTAGCTCAAACGCAAGAGTTTGATTTGATTAGTTCAGGTGTTGTTAGTAAAAGGCTACTGGCCTGAAACTAAAGCCTACCGGAGATCCCTAAAGATTTGACCAAACACCATTATTGGGTTGTATAACTGCGAGCTTAAATTAAATTCCTCATAAAAACAGTTTACTGTTATATTTCAGGTTGCATCTTGTCACCTGAGGTTCCACGTGGTTCCCCCTGGGCACATTCCATCCCATGGTGGTTTCCGTGTCTCAGGCCATTTGAGCATAGCACAGCAAGTAGTCATACTCACAACTAAAATATGTATATTTATGACAAATTATTTAAGAATGAGGGATTATCATATATACGCATAACGCGGTGAAATTGAATTGCCAAATTGGAAATACTTCTCCTATTCAACTTAAATAATGTATGCTTGTTAATTTCTGTTGTCGATCGCGTTGCCCAATCATCCCAGCTGTACGATTTGCAGATTCCTTGAAATCTTAGGAGTCATTTATGACAACCTTTCCAATGGTAAACCCGTATGTCCTGTGACCGTTTCAGCGTTGACCCATATGGCTTTGAGCGCTCCCCGAACTTCGACTATCAGTCTTATGAGGACCTGATGTCGGAGTATCTGGCCGTCCTCACCAGAAGATCCATCAGATGGTCCAAGCTGCTCCAGGGTCGTGGACGCATCGAGAGGAGCATGAAAGGTGAGCGTGGTGAATAAGCTGCACTCATCATGTCCTCCTGACCTGTTCCAAGAAGAAACCCCAAAACATAAGAGGAAGGGCAGCTTTCTTCCATCACAGCTTAACAATGTCTAAAACCTCAGGGGAAAAACACTGCCGCATGTGTGTGTGTGTGTGTGTGTGTGTGTCATAGTTAAGCGGTATGTGCGTAAGGGAGTGCCCAACGAGCATAGAGGGCTGGTCTGGATGTCAGCCAGTGGGGCCCAGGATCTGCTGGAGAAGAACCCAGGGTACTACCAGTCTCTCCTGGACCCTAGCAGGCAGCAGCATGATCACAAGTTGGTAGATACCATACACACAGGTGAGACAATATATGCCATTACACAGGTGAGACAATATACGCCATCACACAGGTGAGACAATATACGCCATCAAACAGGTGAGAAAATTTACGCCATACACACAGGTGAGACAATTTACGCCATCACACAGGTGAGACAATATACGCCATACACACAGGTGAGACAATATACGCCATCACACAGGTGAGACAATATACGCCATACACACAGGTGAGACAATATATGCCATCACACAGGTGAGACAATATACGCCATCACACAGGTGAGACAATATACGCCATACACACAGGTGAGACAATATACGCCATCAAACAGGTGAGACAATATACGCCCATACACACAGGTAAGACAATATACGCCATCAAACAGGTGAGACAATATACGCCATACACACAGGTGAGACAATATACGCCATCACACAGGTGAGACAATATACGCCATCACACAGGTGAGACAATATACGCCATCACACAGGTGAGACAATATGCACTATCACACAGGTGAGACAATATACGCCATCACACAGGTGAGACAATATACGCCATCACACAGGTGAGACAATATACGCCATCACACAGGTGAGACAATATACGGCCATACACACAGGTGAGACAATATACACTATCACACAGGTGAGACAATATACGCCATCACACAGGTGAGACAATATATACGCCATACACACAGGTGAGACAATATACGCCATCACACAGGTGAGACAATATACGCCATCACACAGGTGAGACAATATACGCCATCAAACAGGTGAGATAATATGCACTATCACACAGGTGAGACAATATACGCCATCACACAGGTGAGACAATATACGCCAACACACAGGTGAGACAATATACGCCATCAAACAGGTGAGACAATATACGCCATACACACAGGTGAGACAATATACGCCATCACACAGGTGAGACAATATACGCCATCAAACAGGTGAGATAATATGCACTATCACACAGGTGAGACAATATACGCCATCAAACAGGTGAGACAATATACGCCATACACACAGGTGAGACAATATACGCCATCAAACAGTTGAGACAATATACGCCATACACACAGGTGAGACAATATACGCCATCAAACAGGTGAGATAATATGCACTATCACACAGGTGAGACAATATACGCCATCAAACAGGTGAGACAATATACGCCATACACACAGGTGAGACAATATACGCCATCAAACAGTTGAGACAATATACGCCATACACACAGGTGAGACAATATACGCCATCACACAGGTGAGACAATATACGCCATCAAACAGGTGAGATAATATGCACTATCACACAGGTGAGACAATATACGCCATCACACAGGTGAGACAATATATACACACAGGTGAGACAATACGCCATCACACAGGTGAGATAATATACACTATCACACAGGTGAGACAATATACGCCATCACACAGGTGAGACAATATACGCCATACACACAGGTGAGACAATATACGCCATCACACAGGTGAGACAATATACGCCATCACACTGGTGAGAAATACACCTGAACAGGTGAGAAATACACCTGAGAAGGTGAGGTAACACACAATGACACAGTTGAGACAATATACACCAGCAAGGTCACACTTAGCAGCTCCTACTCTTTGTCCCTCTCTCTCTGTCCCTCACTCTCTGTCCCTCACTCTCTGTCCCTCACTCTCTGTCCCTCACTCTCTGTCCCTCACTCTCTGTCCCCCACTCTCTGTCCCCCACTCTGTGTCCCCCACTCTCTGTCCCCCACTCTCTGTCCCTCACTCTCTGTCCCTCACTCTCTGTCCCTCACTCTCTGTCCCTCACTCTCTGTCCCTCACTCTCTGTCCCCCACTCTCTGTCCCCCACTCTCCATTTATCTATCACACTCGACAGATTTGAATAGAACCTTTCCTGACAACGTCCAGTTCCGCAAGACGTCAAACCCGTGTCTCCAGAAATCCCTGTACAACGTGCTGCTTGCGTACGGACATCATAACCCTGTTGTGGGCTACTGTCAGGTATAACACAGACTACTGTCAGGTATAACACAGACTACTGTCAGGTATAACACAGACTACTGTCAGGTATAACACAGACTACTGTCAGGTATAACACAGACTACTGTCAGGTATAACACAGACTACTGTCAGGTATAACACAGACTACTGTCAGGTATAACACGGACTACTGTCAGGTATAACACGGACTACTGTCAGGTATAACACAGACTACTGTCAGGTATAACACAGACTACTGTCAGGTATAACAGAGACTACTGTCAGATATAACACGGACTACTGTCAGGTATAACACAGACTACTGTCAGGTATAACACAGACTACTGTCAGGTATAACACAGACTACTGTCAGGTATAACACAGACTACTGTCAGGTATAACACGGACTACTGTCAGGTATAACACGGACTACTGTCAGGTATAACACGGACTACTGTCAGGTATAACACAGACTACTGTCAGGTATAACAGAGACTACTGTCAGGTATAACACGGACTACTGTCAGGTATAACACAGACTACTGTCAGGTATAACACAGACTACTGTCAGGTATAACACAGACTACTGTCAGGTATAACACGGACTACTGTCAGGTATAACACGGACTACTGTCAGGTATAACACGGACTACTGTCAGGTATAACACGGACTACTGTCAGGTATAACACGGACTACTGTCAGGTATAACACGGACTACTGTCAGGTATAACGCGGACTACTGTCAGGTATAACACGGACTACTGTCAGGTATAACGCGGACTACTGTCAGGTATAACACGGACTACTGTCAGGTATAACGCGGACTACTGTCAGGTATAACACGGACTACTGTCAGGTATAACACGGACTACTGTCAGGTATAACACGGACTACTGTCAGGTATAACACGGACTACTGTCAGGTATAACACGGACTACTGTCAGGTATAACACGGACTACTGTCAGGTATAACACGGACTACTGTCAGGTATAACACGGACTACTGTCAGGTATAACACGGACTACTGTCAGGTATAACACGGACTACTGTCAGGTATAACACAGACTACTGTCAGGTATAACAAAGACTACTGTCAGGTATAACAAAGACTACTGTCAGGTATAACACAGACTACTGTCAGGTATAACACAGACTACTGTCAGGTATAACACAGACTACTGTCAGGTATAACACGGACTACTGTCAGGTATAACACGGACTACTGTCAGGTATAACACGGACTACTGTCAGGTATAACACAGACTACTGTCAGGTATAACACAGACTACTGTCAGGTATAACACAGACTACTGTCAGGTATAACACAGACTACTGTCAGGTATAACAAAGACTACTGTCAGGTATAACAAAGACTACTGTCAGGTATAACACAGACTACTGTCAGGTATAACACGGACTACTGTCAGGTATAACACGGACTACTGTCAGGTATAACACGGACTACTGTCAGGTATAACACGGACTACTGTCAGGTATAACACGGACTACTGTCAAGTATAACACGGACTACTGTCTGATATAACACGGACTACTGTCAGATATAACACGGACTACTGTCAGGTATAACACAGACTATTGTCAGATATAACACAGACTACTGTCAGATATAACACAGACTACTGTCATGGGGATGGAGTTTCTAAAATATGCATGAAAACAAAATGCAAATGTCCCCAGCGATCATAAAGGTACTGAATTTAACAAATCGCACCAAAACCTTTTTGCCTGGAGACCATTTGTGCAGTTTCATCACATAAACTGGCTAAAAATAAAAAACCAAAACATCTGTAAATTGTTAGAAAGCTTTCTGGAACTGGTTCTGGTTTGGTCTCGGTGCGGTGACACATCGTGTTAAGATCTGCAGATATATCTGAGGCCCTCAGAGGAAACATATTAATGCCCATGAGTCTGAAATGCATCAGGCAACTGTTAACAGATTCTCTACAAATTGAGAAAGTTCCAACATTGGCATTATACTGGCGTTGTAATCATGACCTGTGTGCAATTCTGGGGAAACGCCAACGCATCAATAAACTTTTCTCTTTCGAAAATGATGAAAGCGTGTTAGTTGAGAGATGTTTCTTTTAGGTGAAAGTATGAGGTTTTCCAGTTGTGACTAATATGGGCGAGACAAGAGAGAGCAGGTTTGAATGTCACACCCAGGTTGTTAATCAGGAGAGGAGAATGATGGGATGGTTAATGGCAGGACAGAAGCTGCAGGAGCTGGTAATCTGCTGTCACCTCTTTCTAGAAGCTGACAGAAGTTGTCGTGCATCTAAGACTTTGTCTCATCCAGACAGTTGAACAAGGTGGACGAGGCAGATGTCCTGGCGAATAAGACTTCAATACAACTCAATAAAGAATAAAGGGGCATCTGGCCTGGGAATTATCCTCCCATTGGCAGCTATGGATACTTTGTGCCTCTTAGCAACAGCATAAATTAGCCATGCAAATGAAGGAGTCTCAGAGCTGTTGAATTTGAATAGGTTGAGTCACTCTTCAACCATCCTAGAAGCTGCTACTGAAGACAACAATATGGAAAACATGTCAATGTTTGGAAATTATTTACGTCATTTTCCTTGAACATAATTAAGCCTAGTCTGGAGCTTAAAAACATTCAATGGAGAATTTCAATTCTGGTTCTTCTTAAATATACTTTGGGGGAATTGTCATGCTTTATTGGAGAGACAGAGAGATTGGTGAAGATAGAGGAGTTGGTGCTGCAAAGGGCACAAGAGGGAACTACATTCACAGGACAGCAATATATGACCACCCCAGGCCACAATTCTGCTGTTCTTTATGTCCAACAATATGTGTCTGAGACTGACATTTTGATTTGCATGACATATTACTATAAAGGGATTTTGCTATGTCATGTTCGTCCTAAATGTAGGGCATGAACTTCATCGCTGGATACCTCATCATCATCACTAAAGATGAAGAGAAATCATTCTGGCTGATGGACGCTTTACTGGGCAGAATACTACCAGGTGTGTGTGTGCCTGTGTGTGTGTGTCTCTGTGTCTGTGTGTCTGTGTGTGTGTGTGTCTGTGTGTGTGTGTGTGTGTGTGTGTGCGCACTCTCACACTCTATTCCTGGCTCCTCTTCCTGCCCTGCATCTATGAATACACCTCTAAAGTCACATGGTCTTGATCTGCCTAGAGCTCATTAAGTCCAGTGTGTGTGTGCGCGTGTGTGTGTGTGCGCGTGTTAAATCTCGGCACACACTGTCGAGGAACAGTGTAATCATGCACCCATTACCTCACTTCCTCTATTACCTCACATCCTGTCCTGGCCACCTTTCGTTTTTTTTTTTACACCACATATGTTTTCAAGTATTATAATATATCTTTCAGACTGGGTGTTTTGTTAACATTATTATGTAGCATTATAATATAGTATTATTATATAGAATTATAATATAGTATTATTATATAGAGTTATAATGGGCTGAATGAACACACTCCCGGTCGGTTGGTTGATCAACTGTTATTAATCCCAGAGGAGTTTAGTTTATTAGTACCTGACTGTCTGTCCACTCGTCCTGTCCAGACTATTACACCCCGGCCATGCTGGGTCTGAAGACGGACCAGGAGGTGTTAGGGGAGCTGGTGAGGACCAAAGCCCCGGCCGTGTGGCAGGTCATGGGCCAACACAACGTCATGTGGACCCTGGTCGTCTCCAGGTGGTTTATCTGCCTCTACATCGATGTCCTGCCTGTAGAGGTCAGCGCACACACGCGCGCACACACACACACACACATCACCCGGAAACAATGCTGGGGACATTTTCACTTTGTCTTCATGCATATTTCAGAAACATATTTTTCCCCCTGTCCTTGGTTCCCCCCAGACGGTTCTGCGTATTTGGGATTGTCTGTTCTACGAGGGTTCTAAGATCCTGTTCCGCGTGGCTCTGACGCTGATCAAGAGCCAGCAGGCCGAGGTGCAAAGGGCGGGTTCTCTACCTGACGTTTGCGACAGCTTCAAACTAATGACCAGTGGATCCCTGGTAGACGACTGCCACGGGTTTATGCAGGTCAGAATCACACTGTGAAACACTGCAGTGAAAATGTGTGTGTGTAAAGTGGTCTTCCTTATGTAATCCCATAATCCTTTGCATTTACTTTTTCCCAGAAAATCTTCACAGACCCCGGAAGTCTCTCCATGGCAACCGTAACCAAGCTCCGTGAGACATGTCGAGCACGCATCGTAACCGAGGAGACCTGACCCGGCAGCTGGCCCCAGACCTGTCACCCAAACACACCACACATTCCAGGCTGCGTGCCAATCCTTCTGAATGGCCTCTCCTACCCTTATTAGTGGTGTGGAAGGAAAGGACACAAGAAAATGAGAAGGAAATGAGGGGGCATTTCAGTCGGTTGGGATAGTGCCCCAGACAAATTTGCACTGTTTAGTCTGACTACTATGTAGCTAGATTAGATTGTGGATTACTGTAGTGCCTGACTGCTATGTAGCCTGACTGCTGTTTAGGCATGTGCATTTCTATGTAGCCTGACTTCTAGGCATGTGGACTTCAGTGTAGCCTGACTTCTAGGCATGTGGACTTCTCTGTAGCCTGACTGCTGTTTAGGCATGTGGACTTCTATGTAGCCTGATTTTTATGCTGAAATGGTAGATGCTGCTTTTAGTGTTTGTATGTGTGGATCTAGATGTGTATGCTTTTCATGACACAATGTCATCTCTATGACCTAATGTCATATCTATGACCTGTATATGAAGCAGTGTAAACTCCATTTACTGATTCCTAGCCACTGTGCATCAACCCTTTTGCGGGCTCTCTGAGGTTTTACACTGGGTGTTTTGTTAAAAAAAAGTTTTTTTTAAATCTGAAATATTTTACAGAGTAGGTGGCGGTTTCTCAAATCTTAAATATTTTATAGAGTAGGTGGCAGTTTCTTAAATCTGAAATATTTTATAGAGTAGGTAGGGGTTTCTCAAATCTTAAATATTTTATAGAGTAGGTGGCGGTTTCTCAAATCTGAAATATTTTATAGAGTAGGTGGCGGTTTCTCAAATCTGAAATATTTTATAGAGTATGTAGCGGTTTCTCAAATCTGAAATATTTTATAGAGTAGGTGGTGGTTTCTCAAATCTGAAATATTTTATAGAGTGGGTGGCGGTTTCTCAAATCTGAAATATTTTATAGAGTAGGTGGCGGTTTCTCAAATCTGAAATATATTTTATAGAGTAGGTGGTGGTTTCTCAAATCTGAAATATTTTATAGAGTAGGGGACAGTTTCTCAAATCTGAAATATCTTTTATAGAATAGGGGGCAGTTTCTCAGACATATTTAGCCCTGTTGGTGGACTAACAAAGACTGTATAATGTTTATTTATTATGTTTTTTCTTCCACAATTGGAGTTTATTGGAGTAGCTCAATGGTGGAACTTGCTCCTGAAGGATTCATGGTTTGTTTTTAATGTTGCTGAAAATTTTATATTGCCACAACCTTCTCCTGACATGACATTTGGGAGTAGGAATGTTTGGTAAGCTGTTGCACATGAATAGCAGTTGTGTATGGTTTAGAGTTTGGGATTTTATTGGAGTTCTCTTAATTACCTCCGGCTGCACAATACATTAAACATGAGGTAATAACACAAATATACATTTCAGACACAGAACCACATGCTCTACAGTGGTTGTTAAATCAGGCCCTTAACAGCCAGATACACTCCTTTTTTTTCATTGCAACCCCCTAATCAGGGACTTCTTTAGACGAGCGACATCAGGGGGGTGCAATTGTAATGGACTACTGTGTTTATAGGTACCAGCTTGATTTTTTTGTTAAAAAGACAGCAGTTTTCTAACTGTTATATACGCTTCTGTGACACTCCACATTTTCACCATCATGTCCATTCAGATTTACGATACTTTAAAACCTTTTCAAATCCTTGGTGCTGGGGTCTAGCGGTCCAAGAAACCTTTAGAGTTGGAATCCAGCCCGCCGTTCTTTAAGCAAATAACTACTGTCTATCTTTCTGTACGCTCCTGCCTAATAAAGCATAAAGAATGTATGAACATATAAACAGCATTTTTGGACTTGAATTGTAACTGACATACTTACAGTTCACATAGCACAAAGTGGGAATTTAAGTGTCTTTTATTGCCACATAATAGAAAATTATCAGTGCATTCTCTACAAAAATAAAACAATCCACTAGAATCCATATTACCACAATGGAAAAGAGGAGTCACAGGAAAAAATATTTGGACACCCTGCTTTTAGACAAGCAATTTCTGCACAGAAACACAACAAGTCCTTCGTTTAACACGCCAACACCACTGCTCGCACATTTCTGTCTGTCTTAAGCCATATGCTACAGTCACTCCCAGCTAGGCCTGTCAAATGCTCTCGTTACCCGGAAGACAAACGCGTTTCCCCAGGGTGGGGTCACCAGTCTGACATCCACAGGTTTCCCTTTTCACAGGAGTCTTCAGGCCTCCTAAGTGATGTCATTCAGAAGACGCTGATCCTGAAGGAACGTAGACCAAAGGAAAATGAAATGGACCTGTGTGTGTACAGTAAATATGGTTGTAGTAAAAATTAAATAATTACTTGCCCTCTACGTAGTTTTGCTGTTAAACAAGTGAATGTCAGACTAACACTGTGTTGAAGTGCTACATAGAACTGGCCCCTGCATCAGATGGTGGTCAAACAAGTGCACAACATACAGAACAGAACTGCCATTTGACAGGAGGTTAATTCCCAGGCAGCTGGTTAGTATGAAGCAAAGGACGAGCATCCTGAATAATCTTTTGACAGAAAGTAAAAATACCCCCACACACATACATATATATTATCACACACACACACACACACACACAGTGGATTTGGTTTGTCCATTAGTCAGTCGTTAGTAGCAGTGGGTGGTTGACGTCTCAGGTTCCCTCAAATCACACCCTATTTCCTATATCATTGACTACTTTTGAAGTAGTGGAAAACATGGGGAATAGAGCGCCATTAGAGACACGGGCTGCCGTGGAGATCCCAGATGGTCTGGAGATCCCAGATGGTCTGGAGATCCCAGATGGTCTGGAGATCCCAGATGGTCTGGAGATCCCAGATGGTCTGGAGATCCCAGATGGTCTGGAGATCCCAGATGGTCTGGAGATCCCAGATGGTCTGGAGATCCCAGATGGTCTGGAGATCTCAGATGGTCTGGTATCCGGCGTGGCTCCTCTTCCTGCCGATGAGGTAGGCAACCAAAACGATTAGAACCAGACCAGCCAGTGCTGCTCCGACGACGATGGGAATCAACATGTTCTCCTGATCTAACCGGCACTCCACCGCTGGAGACAAGAGATGGAGAGGGAGTAGGTAGAAGGATGGAAGGGAGACAGACAAAAGGATTGGGGTGCAGGGCGATGGGAAAGCGGTCAGCATATCTGTGTGTGTACGCTTGTATCACTATACATGTGAGGAGCCAATGTCTTGGTCAAATAACCATGGTAACCATGACTGGTGAGGACATTGTGTGTGTGTGTGTGTGTGTCCAGTACCTTGTCCAAATGTACCGGCTGTAACTCCAAAGGGCTGGATCTGCAGTTGGAAGGTGTTGAGGCTGAAGTTCTGGTTTACTGTCAGAGTCTGTTCTGAGCTACACATGAAGCTCTGTCCCTTAGAGCTACTCAGGTAGTTCAGACTCATGTTACTGGCACTAAAAGGAGCTGGAGGGAGACAAGATGGGGTGAGGGGTAAATTCCCAAGCCAGACATTACCTTCAGTAAATTGCTAAACTTGACAAGTCTATATGGGGTGATTGAGTGAGAAGCCGGTCACTAACCTGCCATGTCAGGCAAAGTAGCAACCAGAGACAGCCCGTTTAGATGATACCGGTTTGAAGTGCTGTTCTGTTTAAGAGAGAAACAACACCTGGGTTAGGAAAGGAAAGATCGGCGGAGAAGAGGAGATAATGAAAAGTCAAGACAAACAAGAAAACAGTTGAGTGATGTGGTCACCAGAGTAAAAAAGAAGCTTAGGTTGGTGGCTCCGCCCTGAGATATCACCAGCACTGCATTGTTGGGGTCACATGACCCAGAGCTTGTTGTCTGATTGGGCTGCAGGTTTACGACTTCCTGGATGGTCTGTCAGTGAAGAGAGGGACAGGTTATTTTGAGTTACTGTTTATTCTCTGTGTGTGTGTGTGTCTAAGTTTGCATAGCGTTCCATTTTACACCAGGATGTTAGATACCAGTCTCTCACAACCTTTTTTAATTGAGAAAGATAATTTAGTAATACTCTTTGGCATCTGCACAGAAGCGCAATGCAGCTCAGATGGAATTGTCAACATGTTTGCAAAACTCCGGGGGAGGCTCCATCTCAAGCTATCGAGACCTGCAAGTCTACACCACGAAATAACCTAGCGTCTCGAGTCTACTTCGACACTTCTGGGAAAATTTTATGTAACGTAAACAAGCCCTTTCTACCTGGTTGAGGGAGGAGACGTGGGAGATGTTAAGCTGCAACGCCATCCGTGCCAACAAGCACTTCGTCCCGTTGCTACTGTTGACAAAGTAGTCGCCCAAGGCAGGGATTCCCGGAGGGGTGGGGGCTGGGGCTGTCGTGGTGGTGGGAGGCGGTGCCGTGGTGGTGCTCTGGTCAGCTTTACACACAGTTTCTGGAAAGCACACACACACACAGTTTGAAACTGTCAGACTGGTAATTTTTAGTGTTTATGTAAACGCAGTGTATGAAGGACGTATTTAATCCCCATCAGACGCTTACAAGTACCTTTGGGGCTCAGGTCATCTCCAGCCATATAGGCCTCCATCTTGACATCCGAGAAGGTGACATTGACTCCTCCCACACTGACAAATGACACGCTGAAGCACCTGTAGGTTGTGTTGACCTGAGCGACGATATCCGTGGAGTTCGTTTCCACGGTTACCACACCTGTGGAACAACACAACGCGGGGGGAGGGCGAGACAGGCAGCAGAAGTTGTCAGATATATGGTAATGTGTGTGTGTGACAGTGTCTGGGTATGTAAGTGTGATGTGCGCGTGTAAGCGTCTGGGTGTGCATATGCGTTTGGTCTCACCAGTTCTGTTGGCACCAGGGAAGACGCTGCTGTCACTGAGGTTATAGTGCAGTTTAATGTCGTCCACTCTGTACTGGCCCTTACTGGACGAGAACGTGAGATCTATGGAGTGACCCACACCGAACTCCGCCACAAGCTGCTGGGGGGCGGAGGCACCCCCGCATGAACTGTTCCCTCCCACCGTGGCTGTCTGTGGAAGCGGCACCCTCACGGAAGTCTGGAGAGAAGGAGGAGGTTAAATGCAGTCAGACCCGAGACACCAGGTGATAGAACAGAAACCAGCAGGCTCTGGACCTTCTAGAGTACGACATGAGTACCCCTGATCTAGACACTTCCACCAGATGAACAATGGGGTGAAAAAGGAGTAGGTTTGTATAATGAAGCAGTTGTCAAGACTATTACTTGTTTAAAATCTGTGCGCGCGTGTGTGTGTGTGTGTGTGTGTGTGTGTAGGCAGACTATTGTCAGAGATTAAGTTTACCGTGCGGTTGGCTGTGTCATAGGTGATGAGGAAGGAGGCGGAGAGTTCAGCTTTGATGCAGGTGATGTTCCCATCGGTCACCACCAGAGTGACCTGACCCTGAGTTGTTGCCAAGCAACCTGTAGGATAAACATCATTATCACAACCCAGGACATCATCATTTAAACAGTAATCATAACTATAATCGCCATCACCACTACTACCATAATCATTACCACCGCAATCAACGTCATCAACAATATAATCTCCATCACCACCACCACCGTCACCTCAAAATGGCATTACTGCATCTCCTTCATCAGCTCTGTCCTTCATGTTATCTTTACTTCAACAACTACCTAAATCATTACTTTATATCAACTCCCACCACATGTGTTCGGGTCAAGCAGTAACAGACGAAAATACTGTAGACGTGTTTTTGTATTTTCAGTGTACACTGAAAACAAGTCCTTAGTCACCACACAACCAACTGCAATACTTTGACACGTCATGGCGGTTCAAACAGTCACCAGCAGAGGGCAGTATAGTGTCATAGTGGAGGGGCTGCCAATCAAACAGGCCTGGTAAGAAGTTTCCACAACTTTCCACAGCCACTAACCGTACGTTGGGTATAGAAACAAAATGTAAGTCGACATTTGCTTTCAGAACATAGGGTTAGAGTGGCTTATTGAGTTAGTCATGAGAAGACACAAAGAGAATGTTTCATTTCTGTTTGAAAATACTTATGATCTTGATAATTTTTTTGTCAAATTATGTATTCACAGTCTAAACATCTGGCAAGAGCCAAAATCAAGAGCCAAAATCTTCACACCTGAATGAACAATTATAAATCACTAGCTGTCTGTACTTCCATATTCAGTTCAGTTCCAGGCCAGAGAGTTTTACAATGTTGCCTGTGATGTAAGCCAGTAATGACGTAAATAAACCAGACCCCAACCCTCTACAGGCACCAATACCAAATGTTTTATTCAATGAAGGCAATGTGAGGTCAGCTTCTACTGGGTTATTACATTACGGTCCATTATCAAGACTCCTTGAGGGCAACAACTCCCAAACCAACCCCCTAACCCCGCCCTCCCAATTCCAAATCTCATTAAAACCCCTTCCCAAGTATGAAATGGCCTAACAAATGGTCATCGCCTTGCCTGATAGGTCCTTGCTTACATATATATTACATTACATGCATATATGTAGATACACACAGCCCTCCACCCTAAAACCCACACACTATCTACAATACAGACAACATACACACAACAACCAATGGCAAACACATCATGTTTTACAGACCACAGTTGAGAAAAAGGCATGTGACACAAATAGGACTACCAAACATTTTTCTAAACTGGTTTGCTTACTCAGAGGGCGAGGTTTTTATCAAAAGAAAAAAACAAATCAAGGCAATGAACCTGTGACCTGGAGCTGATTTGTCCCCCGCTACACCGCAAACAAACATTGAAGGCAACTGTATAAAAACAGTTGCCAAAGGCATAACTGAATCAGCCAGGGCAGTTGTCTGGGGGGTATTATAAGAGACAGATATGTGAGGTCGTTCAGGCGTGTGACACTTGCCATCTATCGGTTGTGCATAGAGTCCAATGATGCCAGTTAACAAAGCACCTCTATGGTCACGTGAAGCGTCCCGGGACAATGGGCGCCCGAGCTCTGACCCGGTATGGCCCGGTATGATCCGGTAGCCCAACAGATTCGCCGATTGTCTGCGCCAATTAAATTCACTTGACCTACTAGGCTCTCCGCCAACACCACAACATGTCTTGGACCTCACCCACACCTAACAAATTACAGACTACAGCCGGTCAGGACAGGACTTTAATCAAACCGGTACCGAATATTTACAAACAACAAAGTAGCTCATTTTGCAATAGTCACATTAAAATGGAAACAGTTCTTGTTTATTGATTAAACATCTATATCATATCAAGATTATAATAGGGGACAGGTGTGCATATTTGTTCTAGAATGAGCGTGCACACCGGATGCATTGCCTCAATACGTCAAAACATTGCGATCCAATTAATCTAACTTACTTACCAACCCAGTAAAATAGGATTAATACGAAATGGTCCTAAGGAAATAAGATGTATAGTACAGGCGAAAGATAAGACCGTATGGCGTATTTATCTGCGTGCAACCGACTCCTCCAATCTCAAAGGCATTAACACTCACATTAACAGCTACATTAACACTTACCTAGAGTCAAAACACAGACGACCACAGAAACCCACGGAAGATGTCGATTCATATTTTGAATTCCGGATTACTTAATATAAATAGTGAAGACTGAATGTGAAGGAGTTTCCAAAGCAGTTTATTTGGTCTTTTTAGGTTCGTAAATAACGCTCACACCCCTTGTTATTCTAGTTGTCTTCTGGCCGTTTTGGTTATTTGAATCGTTTCATATTAGTGGTCTTTCTGATGTTCGGCGCAGGTAGTGGTGTCATATAGCTTCCATGTCTTCAGAGGGGAAGAAATGACAAGTCATGTGAACCAAGCTTAAAAAACACCCAGGATTGTCACGTGAGGAGGAGGCCAGCGACACCTCCCCCCAGACAGACACACAACCCAGTACAGCTTACTGCACGCCGCAGCTTATTCAAACCTGGATCAAAGTTTTGGTTCAAATTTGTGATTTTAATTGTTGTAAATTTAACATGGTGACCTGTTTGTAGGCCTACTGTAAAAGTAGGGTGGTCAAAGTCAACTCACATATTTTATAATATACTCCAGATGTAACGTTTATTTTATTGAGACCGTTTAGAAATATGCTCGAGTATAATGTCGAACTCCTGAAAGTTGGCACTTCGATTGATATTATTGACGGTTCATGTTCCATTCAATTGCTACTTGGCTACTTGACCGCCCAAACATTGTTGGGGTAAACCCCACACAAAAGATGCTTTTCATGATATCCAATAATTCTTTGGGAGAAACAAAAAAAATAATCTGTACCCGTTAATAAATGCAAGTCACAGTCATTAACCTGTGTTAACATTGGGATGTTCATAAAATCAGCCGATTGTCATGGCAACTTATAGAACCACCCCTACAGCTGGAGCAGTGCTTCCCCAGACCACGTACGTATGCAGGGCGGTGCAGCCCGCGGAAGAACACAATAAATACGGAGTGCTCTGCCCGTCTCTATGGTGCTGCCACGTAAAAGCCCACGCGCAGGCCAGAGCGCGGGAAGTCAGATGACTCGCTCACTGTCTGTAGCAACGCACGAGGGGGTGGGACCCTGGGAGCGGGAACGAGCTCTAAAGGGGCGACGTCTTTTCCCTCAGACCAGAAGTGGCCGGAAGCTGCCATGTTAAAACGCAACGTCACTCACATTCGGTTCTCTGAGAGAAATAGAGCAGGAGGGAAATATCGAGTATCCGCGAGGTGTATTTTTGATGTCGGATTAAAGTAGAGCAGAAGTAAAACCTAGACCAAAACGGAAGTGTCTGTTTCTTCTTTTGTTTTTGTTACAGATAATTATGAAGATATAAAAATGCCGACTTCGATTTGCGCAATACAAATGCATTATTTTCCACCCATTGTGGGCTGGTTTCAAATATCTAGTTTATATGGGTATAATCTTTAAGAAGTATCACCCAAGAGGTACACAACTTTAGGAGACACTTTTAGCTCATCAGCATGACATCTACAAACTAGTGTTGCAATGATATTCCGAAGTCTTTAGTAGAATTTCCTCAGATGCAATTCAAAATGCATTTTCAACATTTAAATGTAGAGTCACACTTGACCCATATAAAGCAATATACATTCTGTTCAAAGGCAATTAAATGAAAAGTTTAAATAAGCTGGCTTGTTTGTTTTACTGCACCAAACTATTCAGTAGCAAACTCCTGTGGTGAGATTATAAATATATATTTTTTAACAAAATGTAGCGAAGGATAAGAAATCCACTTCAGAATAACAACAAGCAGTGAGGTTCCCAGGGATAACTAAAGTTTCTACGGTGGGATAATTCCACAGAAACTCCTTGTTTCTTTGACCATTGTTAGCCAAACAAACCCTTAATACAGCAGGAATAATGTGTTTGTCTAAGGAATTACTGTAATTCCCAAGCTGAAATCGAATTAGCTATGGACAAGCCATGCACTTCACAAATCAAGATACACACAGGAGAAACCAGAGCAGATGAGATGTTGAAGTCAGAACCACAATACTCAGTCAAGGAAAACTTCTTATCAGCAAAAATACTCATCCAAATACTTCATAATTCATTTGATCTTAAACTCATACCATGAGATCATGAATGAACCATTCATTCATTAAATATCCATTTATTCATGTTTCTTCTCTCTCGCTCTTACAAAGAATACAATCTGGTCTACAAAATTCAGCGCACGGAACGAGTTGGTCAAAATACAGGAGAAAGCTAAAGGAACACCCGGGTAGTTGTCCTTTTGTCCGGCGGTGTCCATCCCTGTCTAATTTCCAACCACCTCCACCCTCACAAAACCCCACCCCACCATGTTCCTTAAATCTTCTCCCCAACAACCCTGTTCCGGGGCCCTCTGCGACATACAGTCAGCGTTACCCCAGGCCAGAACACCTCGATTCTTCACAAAGAAATAAAACAAAAAACAGAATCACCCCCCCCCCAAAAAAAACAGAAAAACCCACACAAGCTAAACTACATATAAACTGAGACTAATAGATGTGGACCCCCCCTCAAAAAAAAAATCTTTCAGAAAGTGCCAAGTTTTCGTTTTTACGTTAGCAGATGGATTGTGCCGGCCAGCCTATGACACAGAAGCCAGACCGCACCAGCCCCACTCAGAGTCTCCCTGAGGGGGGGCATTGGCTGTTGTGTGGTGAGCAGGGCTGGCTGGGGCTCTGGCTGGCTGGGGCTATGGCCGCCACAGGCTGAATCTCTCGAGGTGGGCCGGGTACAGGGCGTCAGGTGAGGAAAGGTTGGGGAACTGGGTGGACGAGGGCTGTATCAGCTGGTTCTGACTGGCTGGGCCCCACAGGATCCAATCAGGCCACATAATGATATTGGTTTGGACTCTCCTTGTCCCGCTCCATGTAGTCTCGGTCAATCAGGGACTCAATCCGCTTCTTCAGGTCTCCAGGCTGAGTGAGGAGTGGGAACAACACAAGTAAACACCACAACACAGGCCGAGTAAACAACACAGGCTACAGGCCTATGCACACTGCGGGCGACATACAGCTACAAAGAGACAAGCTACCACTCATTTCCAAGACAACCGGCTGCACACGACGACACGAGTTACGCTCTGAGACAAAGTCTCCAAGAGAGCGTATTTTCAAACTTTATGCCAATTGCCAGCGAGCAAGCATTTAGCATGAAGTTCCTGTATTGGAGTCCCAATTAATAAGATCATTTTAATAATTGGCGGAGACTAATGTTTAGGAAGACACACCCAACTCAGAGCTGCCGGTGTACACAACAAAGAGAGCTCAGATACAGCTCTCCGGAGATAGGGATATTTATGAGCGGAGGTAGTTGACGGTGTGCATGTAAGGTGAATGAGGAAAGGGGGAAGAACACAGGCTGAGTGAGGAAAGGGGGAAGGACACAGGCTGAGTGAGGAAAGGGGGACGGACACAGGCTGAGTGAAAAAAGGGGGAAGGACACAGGCTGAGTGAAAAAAGGGTGAACACTGGACTGAACGGCTTAAGGTGTCAAAACAAATGGTAAAAGTAAAACATGTAAAATAGTACAACAGCTAATAACTGTATCCAATAAGTAACGTGGTGTTAGTGGCTGTGGATGAGCATGTCGTGCTAAGACGTGCTAAACCGATTTTAGATTAGGCACGTACCTTCACAGGGAACTTGAGCTGGTTGTAGAGTTCTGACACCAGCAGGTTGTGACTCAGAGTTTTCCTCATCTTCATAATGCGGACGACAGCGGCATCGATCTGGTACTGCCGGTCTTGAAACACTCGTTCCGTGGTGCTCACCTGCTCCTCAACCTGGGGGACGGCAACATGAACACCATTTAAGGCTCCGCCCACATGACATTTCACTTCCTGAATGTTATCCTTGAGGTTGAATGAGAATGTCTGGTGGACAGACTTGCCCTGATCGTAGTAAAGAGTGGACAAGCTTTGAGTAACCCTTTACGGGAAACACCGTCATATGGTCATGGAGTTGATCTAGTTTCACATTTAGCAATAAGCAGATGATTCAGCTTTTCTTGTGCAACTTCAACATTCAAACCTACCGTCTCTTTCATCTGTATCTGGTTAATCTTTATGCGGAACAGTTTGTGTCTGAATTCGTTGTTGAAGTTGAATCGGTCCCCGTCCTCCACGTCTTTCCCCCGGGGACTCTTATTTAGGACGCGCGCCTTACCACAGGCCAGAGACTGTAGGGTACGCCTTAACTCACCCTCCTCTGAAAATACACCTGAGATTACAACTCTAAATAGTAGGCGGACATTTAATCTGACCCATGTCGTCAGCAGAGAGACGCCCAGATTCATGTATAATTAAATAACCATTATTCCTAGAGTTCACTTTCCTAAATATACATTATACGGTCATGCTAATAAAGCTATTAGAAATGACAGACAAATAACAACTGACCTATTCCAGTAGCTGATTTGATCTCCTCCACACTAAACTCCTCCGCCTCGTTAAACATGAGCAGAACCAAGGTCTGGAACAAAGACACCTGCAGTTCCTTCTTACCCTACGACACACAACATACAGATGAACGTAAGACTGCATAACCCCTGGACAGTTATAACCCCTGGACAGAGATGTGAACTTCAGAAAGCTGGCCGTCGAGGGGAGTTGTCTAGACAGGGCTTATATTCAACCCCTTCTGGGATTTACGACTGACAAACTATTCGCCAAATCAACTATTTACTCGTATTATATGAGGGCATGCAAATTTGGCCAAACAACCAAGAACTTTAGCCCGGAACAACATAATCCAAAACCTGGAAGAATTAAGCATTCTGAAATCCTGCAGATTAAAATACCCAGTAAACCAACACGAGGGAAGAGACGATCTTACCTCTTTAAACTCTGTCCTCAGAACAGCGTGGCCCAGAGTAGGCTGCCACTGCAGTTTCCTTCCACTGTGTTTTCCCAGATAGAAAAGCTTGAATACCTCCTGGAGTTTCACCATCTGATTGGGTCAGAGAGGAACTTCCATTTATACCTTATGCAATATAGAAACACACACCACACACACACGCACGCGCACGCACACGCACACGCACACGCACACACGCACACACGCGCACACACACACACGCGCACACACACACGTACGTACGTACCTCTGGGGGCAGATGGACCTCCATGGGAGTGTATGTGGGCCAGTAGCCCATGGTTAGAATGTTGACCGTGAGTTCAATTTGACTGGGTTCACTCTGGTTCTGGGTGTACTGAAACAAAATGGTACGTGACTGATAATGACACTGAATGAATGATACTCCAGGGACGTCTAAAAGGTATTGACAGAGTTAAAGGAGGTAACCAAAATGCAGCTCAGGCTTTGCCAAACTATGTTAGACATTGGTTAAATAATAATATTTCTCCTGCCTAGAAAACAAAGTGTGTGATGTTTGGACGCCAGCTTACCTGTTTGTACTGAATCATGACATCTCTAGAAAGTTCCATGTCCTTAAACATGCCCTCCAGTTTGCTGGTGAACGCAGCACCACACTCTGTAGACAGGATGTGGAAACCAGTCACACACACAAAACACTCTCTGTAACACCTTTCCTGAGAGTCATGACTGTGCTGGACACACACACCACAGGTTTCTCCACACACACACGTCTTGCCAAACACCCTCACTGCCGTGGTCACACCAGAGGTTTCTACACACACACACACACACACACACACACAACTCCTTGCACTGAGTGTGTCCAACTTGCCGTGTTTCAGTTTGGACAGCATGGACTTCTCTGCATCCACTGAGGCACTCTTCCCCACCAGCAGACGTTTAGCCAGATCCTTCTTGTAGAAGGCCTCGAAAACATCCTTCCCTGCCAGGGTATATGCAGGAATCTTTAAGTTAATTTGAATACCTTTTCAAGACTTCTCAATATTTTTTAATACCTCAGCGCCACTTCAAGCAGTAACCATTTACATCAGTGATAAAAACTAAAAAGCATTAATATCCAACCCTTAACTGAAAAACAGAACTGACAGTGCAATTCAGTGCAAAAAATGTTCAGAAAGTGTACAAACAGCTTTGCTCCTTGCACATCCCTGAGCTAATTAATAATAAAAAGTGCACAGCAATTTCTATTTTTATTAAGGACCTAACCGGTCAAAACAATAAATAATTTATAAAAATAAAGAAAAATACAATTCAGAAAACTAAAAATGATTTGTTTGAACCTCAGAACTTATTCTCTATACTACACTCACAGACATACATGGTCACAAAACTCACTCACAAACGCATCCACAAATTCTCCGCATCAAGGACTCCCAACGTGTTTCCGTTTAAGGTGCTGTATCATCACCGTGGTGCTCCCGTTCCATATGTCATGTCGCTTTTGCATATCTTGCAATTAACACACTTTTTATTTATGTATTTACTTAGTGTGAAATGCTCCCACACTTTGGATGACTTCGGTCAAACTGATTTTGCCGACTCCGCCATCAAAACAATGTTACAGCTCCGCACCGCACTCAACTCAATTGCTTTTATCTCCGCGACTGAGTGGCGTGTCGATAATGAAATTCGTTCCCAGCTTTTTAAATTATCGATTTTTATCGATTCGTTGTTGCAGCCCTAAAGTTAACATAACCTAGCCAAGGTACCTACCAGAACAGATCTTTATTAATATGACACTTCTCAAAACACACACATAACAGGTTGAAAATGAAATAAAAATATAGTATAGAGTATAAATAATATATAGTACTAAGCAGGTACCTAGATTGTACACGGTCATCTTCCCAGAATCAAATGTGGACATCAAGCTGTTTCGTTTTTGTTAAATGGTTGAGCGACTCGTCAAACATTAACACAAACTTGCCAGCCTTGTTGATGGTGTTGAACATTTCGGTGCGTTGTAATACGCACTGGGAACGCCAGAGCGTACATTGTGCTTTTGAACTTCCGCCTGGTGATCTCAGAGGCAATTTACGAACGTTTTTTTAAATAAAAATGACTAAATTCACACACTTTTACGATGTTTTTGAGACTGTTGGACAGCTAATTCAGAAAAAATACATTCAATATTTAAGACTTTATAAAGCCGTGATAAGACTTTTTAATACTTTTTAAGGGTCTTAATTTTCCCAAAATTGATTTATCACCTTTTAATGCTTTTCAAGACCCCGCGGATACCCTGCCTGCAGACACACACAATTTCACCAAGGGTGAAAGGTCACACACAGCAGCTGGCGACAATACCAGTCAAATTAAGGTCACAGTGTCATATTTCTGACCGTGGATGAAGCGAAAGATGATCATGATTTTGTCCAGGATTCTCTCCAGCTCTTCCTCTGTGGCCTCCTTGTTCCCTGCCCTTAGTTTGGAGTCCACGTACTTCGCTGCACAAAGATGGAGGAGAACAGCAGCAGTGTCAGGAATGCACTTAAAACCCAAACACCCCAGCTGTGTATATGACAACACAACTGAACGCAGCAGCCAGTGGTCAGCCAGCTGACAGCCACAGAATTCAGCTGATTGGTGTTTACAGTGGATTCAGACAACTGCCAACTTACCACAGGCAGGACAGGTTCCACATACACACATAAGATTAATTATGCCCCCTGCGTTTCCTCACTGCCTACTAGAAACAGGCATTTAAAAAAGCTACAAAAAACAAATTTTTTTGGCTGGTTGACCAAGTGACAGTAAAGCAGTAGCTCTAGTGTGAAGCATAGAATAAGGAAAAATTAGGTTTGAATGGCTGTTGCAGCACTGCAACTGGTACTACTTTGAAAATGAACTGCACACATTTAATTCTGGCACCCGCACCAACAAGAACCCGCGGCGCCAACGAGAACCCCACGCACCAACGAGGACCCCACGCACCAATAAGTTCTGCCGGTTTGTTGGGTCTCTTGTTAATAAAGGCTTCGAAGGCCTCCTTCATGGCGTTGATAAAACTCTCGTTCCTGTTGAAGCAGCTCTGGGTCACGTTGTCCATCTTATCCTTGAAGTCTAGCAGGTCTTGAACCATGTCTTTGTCTTTCTCTGGCGTGCCGACAATCTCCCCACCGAAAATCTGGACACACACACACAAACAAATCAATGACAGTGTTTTAGAGTGTGTGTGTGTTTGTGTGCGTACGCATTTAGGCAGTATAGAAAACACTTGGAAAAAAGAGATAAGTGTTTATACATCCTAGTATTTTCCCACCAACCAACAGTGTATGTAGCTATACATGCATGTAGGTGCGTGCGTACCTTTATATAGTCCCTCCAGTGTTGCAGCAGAGTGGGAAGACCTCCTTTGACTTTACTGAAGAGCTGATAGAGCAAAGCCAGTTCCATGACACGGTTCCCATCCAATAGGATGCTGAGGCCTGGGACAGGAGAACATTATTAACCCCCAGTGACTCAGAGTAGCCCCCCCTCCCCCAGAGTAGCCCCCTCCCCCGTCACTCAGAGTAGCCCCCCTCCCCCAGAGTAGCCCCCTCCCCCGTCACTCAGAGTAGCCCCCCCCCCGTCACTCAGAGTAGCCCCCTCCCCCGTCACTCAGAGTAGCCCCCTCCACCCGTCACTCAGAGTAGCCCCCTCCTCCCGTCACTCAGAGTAGCCCCCTCCCCCGTCACTCAGAGTAGCCCCCTCCCCCGTCACTCAGAGTAGCCCCCATTCCTCAGATGATAAATACCTTTCTGTAATATAGCCACCATGTGTTCTCCCAGAAGCTGCTTCTCTACATTAGATATGAGTGGCTTCCTGTTGAATACAAAAACACATGATAAAGTTGAGAAAAGGACATCGCCACTTCAACTTGGTTCCACTCACTGAGAAAATTATCTGATTGGTCAAAAACCCAGACTAGGGTTTCCTGTCTAAACAGCGAGGGTAAAGGTTAATAGTAGTACGGTTCTGTAAACCAGTAGTTTAAACTGCACCACTTAAAGCCGCCCTACTTCCTGACTTATATCCAGACATATGTTGTTATTTTGGATACACCCTATGGTTGGCCCACTGGGCTGTCAGTAAATGATGGGCGGGACTTACTGAGTGCTCTGGTCGAGGTAGCTGATGACTCTGTCGTTCTCTTCCTCCAACCGACGGGCCACGTGATGGAGGTACTCCGGCACCTGAACAGAGAAGCACCACCTTTAATTGCAACGCGTTGCCGTGGCTAATCGCAACGCGTCGCCGGGGCTAGTCGCAACGCGTCGCCGGGGCTAGTCGCAACGCGTCGCCGGGGCTATTCGCAACGCGTCGCCGGGGCTAGTCGCAACGCGTCGCCGGGGCTAGTCGCAACGCGTCGCCGGGGCTAATGATTCGCAGCGCGTCGCCGGGGCTAATGATTCGCAGCGCGTCGCCGGGGCTAATGATTCGCAGCGCGTCGCCGGGGCTAATCGCAACGCGTCGCCGGGGCTAATCGCAACGCGTCGCCGGGGCTAATCCCAACGCGTCGCCGGGGCTAATCCCAACGCGTCGCCGGGAATAATCCCAACGCGTCGCCGGGAATAATCCCAACGCGTCGCCGGGAATAATCCCAACGCGTCGCCGGGAATAATCCCAACGCGTCGCCGGGAATAATCCCAACGCGTCGCCGGGAATAATCCCAACGCGTCGCCGGGAATAATCCCAACGCGTCGCCGGGAATAATCCCAACGCGTCGCCGGGAATAATCCCAACGCGTCGCCGGGAATAATCCCAACGCGTCGCCGGGAATAATCCCAACGCGTCGCCGGGAATAATCCCAACGCGTCGCCGGGAATAATCCCAACGCGTCTCTGACCACAGCGTTTAAACACCTAACTGACAGGAGTCACTCACATCTCGTTCCTGCATCAGTCGCTGGCCCTCTGCGGCGTACAGCCTGTTGGTATCAGTCAGAAACCGCTCCTCAAACGACTCCTTATAAACCTGAGAGGAGCAATAGGCGTCCAGCGATTAAATTCCCAAAGAGGGACTCAAGCCAAGATAATAGTAGAACTTCTACATCCTGGCCAATGGTATTCCAAGCCCTGTGAATAATTGACCAATCACCTGCAGGTCAGAGAGCATGCCCAGAAGGCTCCGGAGAAGGCTGCGGTCCACCGTCTCCCCATTACGTTCGCGTTCGATCTGCTCTAGGATGCCGTCCACCGTGCGCTTCTGAACTGCGCCGTCGCTCACGATGTGTGTCCGGTAAAGCTCCAGCCCGGTATCCCTGTAGATCACAGACACAGACAGACACACAGACAGTCACAGACAGTCATGGTGAACAGAAGCCATTTTGTGATCAGCTCCAACAAATAGTGTTCTAATCCCTATCTCAGGCCTGTTCTACTCAGATCCTCCACCGCTAAAGTACTTCTAGATTTCATTCTCCTAGTCAGAGCCTAATCAGGACCGATTGACAGCAATTAACAAGTGGGTAAAAACTCAAATCAGAAGTGTTTCAGTGTTTCTGTATATACGTTTATAGGCCTCACCAGATGGAGGGAAGTAGGGAGTTCTGAAGCACATATGTACGATCCAAGAAGAGGAAGATACTCCGGATCATGATCTGCAATCACATGGTACCACATTACCAAACATACATTTACTAATGTACACCTTTAAACACCGGCAGCACAAATACACCCAAATGGCCCCAGTAACCCACACACCAGTAAATGTCACTGACCGTTTGTCTACAGTGGTCCTGCCAGCAGCGGTTCATTCTCTTCAGGAAGGACAGGCTGTCCAGCGACTCTGTGAACTGGGGTTAAGGAACACAATCGTCCCACACCATAGAAAAAAAACTAAACCTACAAACACTTGGTGACTAATTTACATCACCCTTATTTAGCGAACTCCCTTACCCAGCCAGATCTACAGTAGTGCCAACATACTTCTCCAGGCAAGACTGTCTACTAAGTTTACAGAAAACCCATTATGGGGAATTCATTTGCAATGGGAGCTCTTAGGATAAAGAGTGTGTGTAGCTAGCAGCAAGTGGAGGTCCACAGTGACCTCTAGTGGTCCAGTGGCACCATTCTCAGTGGACATCGGATACAGTCTTAAACATGAAGTGGATAGCTGCTGCACACTTTAGGCAGTAAGTGACAGAGGGTTCCAGAAGGTTAAACGCAGAACTAACTGGGAGTTGTTTTTCTGTTTGGCACCTCGGAGACCACGCACTGCCCAAATCCAGACTAAACAAATCAACAAGTGTTATCAGGAACGCCCAGACTTACAGAATCACATGACACCCACATACCAAACCATCTCTGTTTACCACCATGTCATATGTTATATAAATATTAAACCAAGTTAGTGATATATTGCCCCAGAAGCGGTTACCGCATCCATAATGTAAAACAGAGACAAATGAGAGCAGCCTGGGGAGGTTGTCTTTCAAAGTTCAACAAATCCCAACCGGACAAGGGATTATGATGGAGGGTCCAAGAAGCAGGAAATTACTTCACAGGCAGTATTACCACTTCCCTTGCAAAGAACTCTGTTGCTGGGTTCGTCCCAGAGAGCACATAAATAGTTACAAAACACAAACACACTTATACATGCTCTAAATCCAATAACTATTTAAAAAACACCAATGGCTTGCTTCATAAAGTGACTCATATAGCACGGTACCAGACAAGAATAATGTATTTACAAACCCTTCCAAAACACCACTGAACACTATGTGCATGGAAACACGTAAAGGATATTCCCTGAACTGGTGGATCTGGGCTTGAACATGTTCTTCACAGAGCTGCCTGAGCTGCTTGTACAACGTGGGAGAGACTTTATATGAGCACAGGTTCTCCACTGCCTGACACATAGAACGAGAGTGAGAACAGGAGGCCGAGAGATAGAACAGGACAAATGGGGGAAAACAAAGATAAAGGTATGGGTTAAACAACATATATATACTCCAGGCTGAACGCATTTACTATACTGGGTTTGGTCGTTGTGTTTGATTGCAAAGATTTACATTTCAAACATTGAGAGCTGGAGTGTTTGTCCAAGCTGATTTACTTATACAGTACATCAATAATATACTACACACATGACTGATAAGCATCTTCAGGATAACAATCTATGGGTAGAGAAAGCTAGGAAATGAATGAGCCATGTAAAAAAATAACAATTGTACCGCCACAGAAAAACAGCCTGTCTATCTCAACATTAACCATCTAATTGGTTCTAATATGGCTTATAAGTATATACTTATAATTCACCATGGGCTTAAAACAGAACTAAAATCTACAGCATTGACAATAAGGGCGGAAGCCCAACATGAAAGATGACAACATCCCGTGAGACACCTGCTGTGCGTTTTACATTCTGACCTGGTAAAGTTCCTCCAGATTGTACTTGATGGAGGTGCTGTTTTGAATGGCGCCCACCGCCTCCCTCAACTTTAACCAGGTGTCTTCAGTGTAGGTCTCTGCAAGCTTCGGCCTGTCTGGAATAACACCGGCATCAGACCATACCAGACAAACTAAAAGTATGGCACGACACTCAGCACAGTCAACACCGCACTGTAAAGCCTTCATGTGCATTGATTAAATAGTAAAGAAACAATGAGAACAGTGAACTCTTCTCAACATATGAAGTTGGTTTGCATAAAATGTTCGCAGCAGAGTTAAAATGTGTTATAAACAATAACTCAAAGGAACATACAAAACGTTGGTGGTTTGACCAGAGTTGGGTTAACCTATAGGAACAGGCCACAATAGGGGTTTACATGGACAGCATTAATTCCTTTAAATATATATCTTCTGTCAGTTTGGTCTGGAAACTGGCAATGTGCTTTTAATTAAGTTAGCCAGCAGCAGACAACTTAAAAACACAAAGTCATGCTGCATTGCCATTTATGGGGAGTTAGATAAGTAGTTAGGAAGCCACATTGTTCAAATGCCAAAACAGTTATATTATTAGTGGGGCAGGCAGGACTGTTAGCTACAGTATACTGGCAAATACCAAACTAGTTATATTATTATTAGTAGGGCAGGCAGGACTGTTAGCTACAGTACACTGGTGGTACCGTGGTCAGCACGCGTTACCTTTGAAATTTTTAATAACTAATTTCTTGGAAGCGCCCGTTTTGTTGGTGGCCAGGCCAGATGTCCTTGTCACCCCATTGTTGTTGTGCTCGGTTAGAGCAGAGAAGTTGGCTTTCTTGTCCTGTCTTATGTCTTCTGCCATTATATTGGTAACGCGGAGGAGGGCCGTGGTTGTGAAGTGTCCGATCTGTCTATAGTATATATATACACTGTAGGCTATATATTATTATATATACACCATAGGCTATATATTATTATATATAGCATAGGCTATAGTATAGCTACCGTTAGCCTGTCAGCGGCACTTATGAGGCTCCTAATATGAACCGAAATGTTTTATACAACTCTCTGAGTATGTTCTCAAATAATTAACAATGCAGCACTAACAGTCAGATACCTCGCTGACACGAAAGCCGAAACCAAATACCTAATCAATAAAAAAGGAAACTTCTCGATAAACTGGAAATTATATTTCGTAAATCAAATAGCCAGACGCGTTACGTTAGCTAGCGAAATTAGACGCGAAACAAAAGATAGAGCACATACACCGCGTCATTTCACGTCCCATATTAAAATTAGTCAAGTATTAAATGTTATATTTCGCTGACGTCCATGTGTGAAACAAATTAAAAGCTATAACCAATCTCAAAGTATCCATGGTTAGGGGGCTACTTGCTAGAGAAGTGGCGCTAGCCACATTGCTAACATAACAAAATGGCTTTTTACCACCTCCCTTATGGATGACAAGTGCATCTTGGGAGATTTGCCTTGGCCACGTTAAAGCGGATCAAAAACACAAACGTTCAAAGTGACAACATGACTGATCTTAACGTTATAAATAGGATATGTTATTTATGAGGCAAGTTGATTTGTAGGTCAGTCAGTTTGCCAGTTTCTTGAAGTCGTTTGGATCCTGTGGATCATGGCCATTTCTTTCAAACGACAACATTGTTTTGATTTGTTGTAGAAAGGAAAACATTGAACACGAACTTCCGATTTCACTTCAAATGTCCTAGACTAGAGTTTATCCTAAATTTTATTGACATATAATATATGTTGACTGAAAATGCGTGTGCCTTGAGATGCACCACTACAGCAAAAGTACGTTTTAAACAACTTCGGGAATAAATTAGCATGTATGATTGATAGGAGAATATGGATGCGTAGAGATTACATCCGTTGAACATGTGCTTTCAATTCGATTCTGTTGATATTTGCTGATTTGAACGGTTTGTTCATTACGTTAAAAAGCTTGCATTTATGTTGCTGTTGAACAAACCCCTGATGTGCATAGTAAACAGGAAGCACAACCTCTGAGCGCTGTAGAGCAAAAAACTTCATCTACATTAGAGATTCCAAAGCCACTATACTTTTCCGGTTTTCGAATTTCGCCTTCAAAATAAGTCATTGGTAAGAGGATATACGTATATGATAAACATTTTTTGCAGGTTTACATTGGGCTTATTGTACAAATATACGTTAAAAACTATTTACTAAGTTGTAATTGATTTAGTGTTGTAAGTGCTTAATAAATAAATTATTAGAATACTGAGAAATAGTCAGATCTTGAAAATTAATGTTGAAATGTATGCAATATGTTACTATATATAAAAACATTAACAAATAATGGTTCTGATGTAATCATTATTTTCTCAAGGTTTGAACAGGGACTTTGTTTTACATCTAACCACACAATATTCTCCACCTCTTCCTTAACCATTTATATAATAAACTGTAATAGAAAAGAGATACAATTTGCCTTTGAGCACCAAAATGAATGAATGAATCCAGTGTTGTAGAAAATTATAATAAGAATATGGAGAGTCTGTGGTTCCACTTCATGAGGCCGTGTATCATCGGCCACAATGCATTGAAAAGTCAAAATATACATATTGTTCGAAAAGAGACAATATGTATTTCATTATTGAGGATTTGTTTCTAATACTTTCTTGCCTATGACACTCAAAAACACTTTTCGACATCGACAACTTTTATCCTGAAATATTCCAAAATGTTATGAACCGGAAGTGCTAATTGATAACGCTCACAAGACGTGGGTCTCAAGTCTTTTTTCACTGGTTGCTAGTTAGCTACGGCTAGCAAAGGGAGTGGGGAGCTGAGAGAAAAAGCAGGGAGGCCGTGACATATCGAAGTCTGTTCCACCAGCTGTTTCTACAGCTCTGGTATGACATAGCTCCTACTTACTTTAGTCTAGCGACATGTAACTCAATGGGTTTGCAAGGTTTATGTTGTTGTCAAACACTGCGCGGATTTTCATTTGACAGTCTGAGTCATTGCTATAACGCTAACGTTATGTCGCCTGCTACATACGAGTCTGTTAGCTCAACACCACCAGCCAACACAGGTTAACATTAACTGTAAATACTATTGTTCACTTCCACAACTGACAGTCACTTAACGTGAACGAGTTGGCTTCAGTACTAGTTTTGGTTCTGACTTTCCATTGCAGAACTGTCTGATATATTGATCTATAACCGTGTATATAGATGATTTATTCACAGGTGCTTGCTAACTAGATGGCGAAATTTAAAATGAGAAGGAAACCTTTCCAATTCGACTATTTTACGTCACTGCGATATATTTCCTTTGGTTAATTTGAATATGTAACAGTGTTGTTAGTAAGGCATTAGATTTCCTTCTTCGAGTCACCTGACCAGGAAACCCTCCAGGACCGATTGACACCACAAGCTTTCCGATTTCAGAGCCTGTAAATGAGCAATAAAAGTTCTGTTTTGCTCTTGCAGAAATGCAACAATGTCAAAATATTGGTTTAATGCCTTATAGAGTATTGATTTTGAGACTGACTCTGTCTGGCTCTATGACTTGGCATTTCTGTTTTTGTTTTCATAGTTGCATCCGGGACCTGTAGATTTTCAGTTACATTTATCCCTAAACTTTTAATTTTTCCGTCAATTCACCTGACCAGCCACGTGAGTTCACCTGACCTGCCATGCAACTTTTTATTAGCACCTACTGTATTTATTGTAACCTCTGTCAATTGAATGCTTGTTTGGAATGTGGGATGCGAAGGAGCCCATTTAAAAATGGTCTTGCTGTGTGTCTCTGTCTGAGACTGTTGTATATCGTGCTTGCAATATTCAGTATTTTCCACCTATTCACTCTGGATTTTGTGAATCCTACAACTAATGTTTACCAAACGTTTCCCAATCCGTACACTTCTACTGAAATAATCACCTCTCCATTCTCTCTTGCAGTAGATGCCTGCTGTACAGCTAAGATGAGTGTCAAGGCTTTTGAGCTGGTCCCCGCTGTGGACCGGGACCATCTGATGGGGGACAAGGCACGCATCAACATTGAGTGCATTGAGTGCTGTGGAAAACACCTCTACGTCGGCACTAACGACTGTTTCATACACCACTTCCTGTTGGAAGAGAACACCACGGTCAAGGGCACTCTGACCTACTCCGCCCAGAAGCTGCTAGTCATGTACCTGGGCCAGAAGAAACCTGTTGAGGCGCTGAAGGCGGCGTCGGCGCTGGAACGCCTCATTGTGCTCTGCGACACCACGCTCAGCATGGTCGACATGGTAACCCTGGAAGCTGTGCCCTCCGGCGGGGCAAAGGTCAAGGGAGTGGCCGCATTCTGCATCAACGAGAACCCGGTGATCGGTGACCCGTTCTGCGTGGAGATCGCGGTGATCTCGTCCCGGAGGAGAGTTGTGCAGGTGTACATGGTGTATGAGGACCGGGTGCAGCTGGTCAAAGAGGTTTCCACACCACAGCAGCCATGTGCCGTCAGCCTGGACGGGTACTTCCTGTGTCTGGCACTCTCTTCGCAGTACATGATCCTCAACTACAGCACCGGGGCCTCACAGGACCTGTTCCCCTACGACAGCGAGGAGAGGAAGCCCATCGTCAAGAGAATCGGCAGAGAGGAGTTCCTCTTGGCTGCCCCTGGTGGCTTGGGTGAGACATCGCCACAACAACCCAGACAGGCTAACTGTGGATAACCTAGGGAGGCTAATTGTGGATATAACCTAGGGAGGCTAACTGTGGATATAACCTAGGGAGGCTAACTGTGGATATAACCTAGGGAGGCTAACTGTGGATATAACCTAGGGAGGCTAACTGTGGATATAACCTAGGAGGCTAACTGTGGATATAACCTAGGGAGGCTAACTGATATAACCTAGGGAGGCTAACTGTGGATATAACCTAGGGAGGCTAACTGTGGATATAACCTAGGGAGGCTAACTGTGGATATAACCTAGGGAGGCTAACTGTGGATATAACCTAGGGAGGCTAACTGTGGATATAACCTAGGGAGGCTAACTGTGGATATAACCTAGGGAGGCTAACTGTGGATATAACCTAGGGAGGCTAACTGTGGATATAACCTAGGGAGGCTAACTGTGGATATAACCTAGGGAGGCTAACTGTGGATATAACCTAGGGAGGCTAACTGTGGATATAACCCTTCCCCACCTGTCCCCCCCTCTCCACCCCCTAGGGATGTTTGCCAATGCGGAGGGCGTGTCCCAACGGGCTCCGGTGAACTGGTCGGAGAGTGTGATCGGAGCAGCGGTGTGTTTTCCCTACGTGGTGGCGTTAGATGAGAACTTCATCACCATCCACAGCATGCTGGACCAGCAGCTCAAACAGACCCTTTCCTTCAGAGATGGACACATCCTACAGGACTTTGAAGGTATCAGCTAGAGAGTCGAACAACATATTTACCAGTCACGATTGCTACTGCTGTTTATGTTCACTAGAAATACTGAATACGAACAAACGAACAAATGATATCAAACTCCAGCCTCTATATGCCTGTGCCAGTCTGTCAGTAATGTTTTGGTGTGTGTGTGTGTATTAACGATTTGATGTTTCTCAGGCTGATAATGTATTGGCTTTGTCCATAAGCCTGTCTGTGTACGTAACTGTGTTACTACCCTCCTGTGTTTCTTAGGTAAGGTGGTACTGGCCTCCACTAAGGCTGTGTATGTGTTGGTGCCCCTCCCACTGGAGAGACAGGTCCAGGATCTGCTCGCTGGACACAGAGTGGAGGAGGCCCTCACCCTCACAGAAGGTGCAAGGAGAAACATCCCCAAAGACCGGTTCCAGGTACGGATGTGTATTGGTTCTACCAGGGCTTAATTTATTCCACACATCGGCTGAAAAGTCAGACAATACGAAGTATTCTTTCACCCATTTATTTCAAATTACTATTGTTTTTATAGACTGCAGCTGGTGACCATGATTGGTTCCTGTTCGATTCTTTAGATTTGCATTCTTCTTCATGCCCCTCTAGGTTTTGCACAAACGGATCCTCCAGCAAGCCGGGTTCATACAGTTCGGACAGCTTCAGTTTTCAGAAGCCAAGGAACACTTTAGGAGGGGACAGCTGGACGTCCGGGAGCTGATCTCCCTCTACCCCCTTCTCCTCCCCTCCTCGTCCTCCTTCACTCGCTGCCACCCGCCGCTCCACGGGTTCGCTGACCTCAATCACTTGGCGCAGGGGGACCAGGAGAAAGTCCAGCAGTGCAAGAGGTAAGAAAGGTTTTAATTCCCGGAGCTTGTTTTAATCCATTCGCACACGTGCAATAAATTCCCAGGACCACCTGTATGTAAAATAGATTCATGCATGACAGTTAACCAACGATGTATACAAACGTCTGCTACATATCTATATATACTGCATGCGTTGTATAGTTTGTTATTATTTCTATTCTAATTATAGGTTCCTTATTTCGTACCTGGGCGAGGTACGGAGCACAGAGGGGGCTAACGGCTGCCGGGAGGACGTGGACACTGCTCTGTTGAAGCTCTATGCCGAGCAGGATCATGAAAGCTTGCTGGACCTTCTGGCCTCCCCCAATGCCTGTCTACTGGCAGACAGCGCCCCCTGGCTTGAGAAACACCACAAGTGGGTAATGCAGTTAGCTTAGTCTGGCGGATAATGCAGCTAGCACACAGACCTGTGCACGTTTATATTTCTGCATCCCTGTACTTCTTCCTGCATGTGGAAATGAAAACAAATGCTAATTTGTGCATCTATAGTCTCCAGCGGCATAATACCATTTTTTTATATTTTGTCTTCCCTGCGAAGCTAATTCCTACGTCCCGCCAAGCAAACTTTGGGCCCAGTGGCCTGTGTCTGCAAATGGCCTAGTACTGCAGCTAGCTTAGCAGCTACCGCAACTAGCCTAGCGCATACCCAGTCTATAACGAGCCTACCAGGCGCCAAGTCATCAATTAGCCTAGCCTTCAGCTAGCTTTGTGGGTACCGCATCTAGCATAGGCCAGTGTGTTCTTGCACCTAGCCTAGCCTAGCTGCTCAGGCTAACAATCTGTACGGTATGTTTGTATGTATGTTTGTTTCAGGTATTTTGCACTGGGCCTCCTCTACCATTATAATGGACAGGATGCTGCTGCTCTTCTGGTAAACATGTGATCACTGAGCTGTTGTTAACCACAGTAACTCAACCACCATACCTCACACAGTATATATCACACAACCAGTACCATGTACCAACAGTAGGCACGATCCAGTGTCTGGTGTACTGTTAGAACCTCTTGTTTGGTCCGGTCCTGTAGCTTTGGGTGCGGGTGATGAGTGGGGAGCTTCAGGACTCGACCAGGACTGACCTGTACGAATACATCGTGGACTTCCTAAGTTTCTGCTCTGACCTGGACCTGGTCTGGAAGTACGCAGACTGGGCTCTGCAGAAAGATCAAACGGTAAGTCTCTAAAGTGACCGGTAAAGAGCAAATATGGCCCAGTAACGATTAAATGGATTATTATATTGTTTATTTTTATGTATTTTGTAATTTTGTGTACATGGTTTGTGTGTTGACTTTTGTATAGGCTTTGTGTTATATGGAATCTAGTCTGATAATGGTGCTGTTTCTGTGTAACTGGTCTCATCAGATAGGGGTGCAGATCTTTACAAAGAGGCCAGTGGGAAAAAAGAGCCAGAGCAAGGAGAAGACTGGCCAGGTAAACCCAGATGACGTCATCACCTACCTGGGGAAACACAGCCAGGCTCTGATGCTTTACCTGGAACACCTGGTGCTGGAGAAGCGGATACAGGTCAGAACATACGGTCAATGTGAGCTAGTTGATACACAGGAACTTCCATGATGCTTTTGTGTGGATGGGCAGTACAACAAGTCTCTCTCCCTCTCCCTGTATCCCTGAACAGAGAGAGCAGTTCCACACCCAGCTGGCGCTGCTATACACAGACCGGGTCCTGTCCGCCCTGAATCAGTCCCCCAGACCAGAACAAAAGCTGGCGGCAGCACGGGACAAATTGCAGTTCCTGCTGAGAGAGTCCAGCCTCTACAGAGTCCAGCTACTCCTGGGTGAGCTCCCAAATCGCACCCTATTCCATGTAATAACTCGAAGGGCGCTTGTTAAAATGTGTACACAAAGGAACATGAAACATTTCCACTTAACACCTCATCAGGTAAGATGGATCACTGTGAGCAGCTGTTACTGGAGCGAGCCACGCTACACGGGAAGCTGGAGGAGCACGAAAAGGCGTTACACATCCTGGTGCACCAGCTGAAAAACTTCCCTGCTGCCGAGGCCTACTGCATCTGGGGTTCCGCCACACAGGACCCAGCTTACCGGCAACGCCTTTACCACCTCCTCCTGGGGGTGTACCTGGACGTCCCTGGTAGAGGCGTGGCTGTGGGCGGGGCCAGGGTCGGGGAGCTGGAGGTGGCCGCGGTGGACCTGCTGAATCGCCATGGCGAGGTGTTTGACGCCGTGAGGGTGTTGGACGTGATCCCTGAGGGGTGGTCGCTGGAGCTGCTTAGACCGTTCCTCGTGCGCGCCCTTCGGGGCAACATGCACGCCCGACGCACCTCCCAGGTTGCACTGGGGCTGGCGAGGTCCGAGAATCTCCAGCTGCAGCACGACCGGGTGAGATTGTTAGCACAGCGCGCCCACACACACACACACACATGATGGGACTATTGGACTTTGGTGATTTTAATAAAACTTTTCTAAATATAATGCTGGAGAGATGTAATTCTAATCTAGCTGTTTTGTGTTGCCAGCTGAAGCAGCGGGGTGGTCCTGTTCTGCTGTCGGACAAGAGGGGTTGCCATCTGTGCCACAACACGTTCACCGGACCAGAATGTGTGTGTCTGCCCGGCGGGACTCCCGTACACACACACTGTGCCGCTGAGAGGGTAGTAAGAGACTCGCCCGCCAAGAGACAACTGGCCAACACCAGCAATCACACATGAGGCCCCGCCCACCCCCGACCCAAGCCCCACCCAGGGGCCTGATTGGTGGCGCCTGGAAGGACGGGCATGGAGGAGGATGTAAAGCACAGAACTGTGATCCAATGGCTCGTAACAAGCCTGTGATCACTCTTAAGGGGTGGCCGGCCGCACTTAACTAATATGTGCTCACGCATGTAAAGGACGCCATTCATTCCAGTGCTGGTGGTGTTCGTGCACATCACTGTTCGTGCACATCACAGGCACTTGCGGACCGAGAATGCGTTTATAAAAAACAGAAGTAGCCTGACTTTCGTATTCAGGATGACTCCTAACATCAAATTGAGACTTAGGAGTTAGTCCTGTCCAGCGACATGTTGTTGAGCCCGTATCTGTTTTGGCCCAGGTCCAAACCTGAAGTGGGTTTGTCCTAAACTGGAGAACGGTGTACTGTTGGAAGGCGTGTCCCTCGCCATAGTGGCTCCTTGTCTTCTGTTTTTGATTTGCATAATCACAGAGGGCAGAGTTCACTGAAAGTGAAAGGTTTTTTGGGGACGTTGCACACTCTTGTCCCCACATATTTTTTTATCTCCCAAAACCTCCACAAAATGTCCACACTACTTAGGAACGATCTGGCTTCAAGCAAAGAACAATGTTTGTTTGTTTTTCACTTTGATTCCAGATGTGATCAGTTGGCACCATACCAAATGTAATTCTAGCTGAGGTGGCGATCTTCCTCAGGCGTTGTGCTAGCTTGGATGCTAGTTCATTTCTACTGCAGAACAGCTCACGGGGATGTTCAATGCTAATTCATGAAACGGGGGACTTGGCTAACGTTTCACTAACCAAAGCTATGTCTAGCCTGGTCCGAATTGTTTTTGTGCTCTTGCCTTGGCCGTTGGTGTTTGTCAATCCACTTGTTTTGGTGAGATTGTGAGTGACAAGGAGTTGTCCTGGTAGCACTAACCAGCTACTACTCAGGCTAGGCTATTTCCCGTCCCAGTTTATATAGATCTGTGAACGTTACAATATAATTGTGTCAAGAAGTCAGTCAGTTTGTAATAAAGCATTGATTTTACAGGGAAGCGTTCGAATATGCAAACCTCAACGTTAATATCAAAATGTTGTTTTTGTATCATGACCTGAAAACCAGCTGAACTACTTTGTGAACAGTAAAAGGGATACCAGACGTTAAGACCTAGTCTCGTTCTTCTCAACATGGTGTCTTTGCCTCGGCGCTGTTTGTGAGGTTCGTAGCGAACTACAGTGACTGGGTTTTGAACATTTGATAAACTTCTGAAGCGTTTAGCAACTGACCCATTAGATTCTACATTTTCTTGTCCGCTTGCCATGAACTTGCTTTTCTGTAATTTACATCATGTAATATATAAATGGGCCCTTTTTTATCAAGCATGTCGTATGATTGAAGTGGCGAGCTGTGTCTGCCTGACAAGAAGGGATTCCCAGTTTGTCATACTGCGTTGACATGTTTTATCTGAAAGGTTTTTAAGACTTCCCTGCAGTATGTATGTGGGTGTTGCTGACCATTCTAGTAAATGATTCCATATAATGTGATTGGCCAGTGTACTAAATCAGGTGTACTGATTGGACGCATAGTAACTTATTTTCCTGTACAACAATATACAGGTATGTTCTGATGGATGCACACACTTCTGGAATTGAATATTCTCCCAATAGCAGACTGGATCCGACCTTGGACACCAAGTAAGAGCAATTATTTACCAGGTTTTTCACAAACTCAATCAGAGGACAGACGAGAACCATCCACACGACATAAACCTGTCAATTGGGAACTTCTTACATCCTCTCTCCCAAACAGGATGAGGTCAGGGGGAGCCATCACTTGGCTGTAGTACATAGGGTTGAGTTGCCTCCAGATTTCTATTGTAACTTCAACCAGGTTGTTCTAGGGTGTGTCCCAAACAGGCTCCATGTTCCCTACTTCTTAACCGGCACTATGGGCAAAACTAGTGCTCCATTTTGGAAGTAGATGTTAACTCTGCACAAACAAGCAGCTTCTGTCTCCTTCCAACGTATGTCAATAACACATCATGTATGTAACTAAGATTACTGTAAACAAACAATTTTCGATGTATGTGTCTGTGTCTGTGTCTGTGTCTGTGTCTGTGTGTGTCTGTGTGTGTGTGTGTGTGTGTGTGTGTGTGTCTGCATCTATTTCTCTCTGCGTTTCTGTCTGCTGTGGTGTTTTATAAATGTATAGATACTGGTATATGTATATACTCTATTTATTGTTGATTTGTAAGTCAATGCCAATGTAGGTGGATTGTACAAAATGTAAAGATGTCCATTTTAATAAACATGCTTTCATCAGCAGCTTAATATGTGATTTAATAAATAACTTCACACAAAAGTAAATGATGTTTCGTTCTCTGTGACAGTCAAAATCGAAGTAAGGTCTATTGAATGTAAATATTAGATGGTGATGTCTACTTTTCAATATAGCACCTTTTCGTCTGCTGGTTTGACAACACTGTCTCGATATTTCCATCTTTGTCGTCTGTCACAATTTGTTTGCATCGGTATGGTGTATACACACTCCAGTCCGAAAGGGGGCGATGTTTATTTTCACACCGACAAAGACTGACGAGCAAGAGAAAAATGTTGGCCAAATATAAATCTACGGAGTTAAAAAATACTATTTTTTGGCTTATATTTAAATATCACAAAACATTTCAAAATGGTTACCGCATTAGTTATACTGAATTGATAAATCGATAACATTTACAAAATGGTCAAAGCTAAATTATCACATTTTTATGTTTTTCATCGTACGTTATAAAATACTAAGTCCCGGGGAAATATTTAATCGTCCCCCATCACACGTGTGTACAGAAAGTTGACTGGAATGCTTGTTGACGTTCATCTGAGCGTATTAACATCCAATCTGAATTATAGTTACCGGAATTATGTTGAAGTCCAAAACGTTCGTTAAGAAAACCCGGTCGGGTGGGATCATGAAGATAGTGCGTGAGCATTACCTCAGAGACGACATATGGTGCGGAAGTGAAGTGTGTACTGAATGCAAGCAGGAGGAGTCTGTGTTGCAGAAAGATGCTTGCATTGAAAGCAGTTTGTGTGCATTCCCACACTATTTGCTGCCAGACACAAATGTGGTCTTAAGCCAGGTATGTTACTGACTAATAATGTCTAAATCAGCTAACCTAGGTTTGATCACACCAAACAAAACGTTTCGAATTGAATACAGACCTTGTTGGCTAACACAAATCGAGTGATTTTTAAGGTGTCCATCCACACGACATAAACGTTTTTAGTGTATTATAACAAATGTCACGGTCTCCTCTCTGCAAATAGATCGATATCCTGGAAGATCCCTTGATCAAGAACGTGATCATTCTTCAGACGGTCCTTCAAGAAGTCCGCCACAGAAGTGCTCCAATATACCGGCGGCTGAAAGATGCCCTTCACGACAAAGAGAAACACTTTTACACCTTCACTAACGAACATCACAGGTAGAAACAGACAGCATTTTACCCTCAATACCTTAAACGTAGATTACAAAGGTCGTCTCTGCAGTGTTTATCACGTCACATCACTGACACAGATGTAGGCACTAGGGCGTAACCTGGGAGACACAGATGTAGGCACTAGGGCATAACCTGGGAGACAGATGTAGGCACTAGGATGTAACCTGGGAGACACAGATGTAGGCACTAGGGCATAACCTGGGAGACACAGATGTAGGCACTAGGGCATAACCTGGGAGACACAGATGTAGGCACTAGGGCGTAACCTGGGAGACACAGATGTAGGCACTAGGATGTAACCTGGGAGACACAGATGTAGGCACTAGGGCATAACCTGGGAGACACAGATGTAGGCACTAGGGCGTAACCTGGGAGACACAGATGTAGGCACTAGGATGTAACCTGGGAGACACAGATGTAGGCACTAGGGTGTAACCTGGGAGACACAGATGTAGGCACTAGGGTGTAACCTGGGAGACAGAGATGTAGGCACTAGGGCATAACCTGGGAGACACAGATGTAGGCACTAGGATGTAACCTGGGAGACACAGATGTAGGCTCCCAGGTTACACCCTAGTGCCTACATCTGGGAGACACAGATGTAGGCACTAGGGTGTAACCTGGGAGACACAGATGTAGGCACTAGGGCGTAACCTGGGAGACACAGATGTAGGCACTAGGATGTAACCTGGGAGACACAGATGTAGGCTCCCAGGTTACACCCTAGTGCCTACACCTGGGAGACACAGATGTAGGCACTAGGGTGTAACCTGGGAGACACAGATGTAGGCACTAGGGTGTAACCTGGGAGACAGAGATGTAGGCACTAGGGCATAACCTGGGAGACACAGATGTAGGCACTAGGGCGTAACCTGGGAGACACAGATGTAGGCACTAGGATGTAACCTGGGAGACACAGATGTAGGCTCCCAGGTTACACCCTAGTGCCTACATCTGGGAGACACAGATGTAGGCACTAGGGTGTAACCTGGGAGACACAGATGTAGGCACTAGGGTGTAACCTGGGAGACAGAGATGTAGGCACTAGGATGTAACCTGGGAGACACAGATGTAGGCACTAGGGCGTAACCTGGGAGACACAGATGTAGGCACTAGGGCATAACCTGGGAGACACAGATGTAGGCACTAGGGCATAACCTGGGAGACACAGATGTAGGCACTAGGGTGTAACCTGGGAGACACAGATGTAGGCACTAGGGCGTAACCTGGGAGACACAGATGTAGGCACTAGGGCGTAACCTGGGAGACACAGATGTAGGCACTAGGGCGTAACCTGGGAGACACAGATGTAGGCACTAGGGCGTAACCTGGGAGACACAGATGTAGGCACTAGGGCGTAACCTGGGAGACACAGATGTAGGCACTAGGGCGTAACCTGGGAGACACAGATGTAGGCACTAGGGCGTAACCTGGGAGACACAGGTTTCACATCCATCCCTCACACGTCTGTTTTGTCTTATAGGGAAACATACATAGAACGAGAGCCGGGTGAAAGTGCTAATGATCGTAACGACAGAGCCATCCGCGTGTCCACCAGATGGTACAGCGATCATCTGAAAAAGGCAGAGGGACTACGGGTCGTTCTTCTGACCAACGACCGGGAAAACAAGGACAAAGCTGAGGCGTCTGGTCTGCTCACCTACCGGTGTAAGAAACATCCCAGCTCACTATTAATATTTACACCACCAGGGACCCGGCGATTAGATTGAAGTTCTCAACTTGTGTTCTCACGGTCACGGTCTGTTTTTTTTAATAGTCAATACTGTTCTGTTGATGAATTTTATGTTTACACTGTTCCACACGCAGGTGAGGAATATGTCAAGAGTCTTATTGCCAACCCTGAGCTGGTAGACCGTCTGGCTTTGACCGACAATGACAAGGTGAACAATAACGCATTTCTTACAGAATAACATGTCAGAATAACATGTCAGAATAACATGTCAGAATAACATGTCAGAATAACATGTCAGAATAACATGTCAGCTCTTTCTTTTGAGTAATTCTATTGAGGCTAAACATGTTTACAGTTCATCGTTCTTTCTCTGTATTTGCGTCACTTCAGTGGAAAATAGGGATGCTGTTTAATAAGTGGTAACCAACAGTGAAGCCATTTTAAATGTTATGTTATTAACCTGTTGTCACAGTGTGAATAATTGTATTAATGGGGGGAAAGTGTAGCTTGGAACGCCAGGGTTGTTGGTTCAAATCCCAAGGGTCAGTGTGAACAGGTGTCTGCTGAAGGCCTCAGTCAGAATAGTAAATAAATGAAGAGAAATATTGCTTATGTTTATTATGATGTTTGCTCCACTGGTTAACTTGCTGCTCTGATTCCACATTGCGTTTTATCACCATACAGGAACGGGAGTCAGTCAGTGTTTTATTTGTTTAACATTTTTTGGGGTCATTGTTTTATTCGTACTAAACACCCCCCACCCCCCCTCTCAGAATGACATCACCACCAGTAAGGTCCTGTTCCCGGAGCACCTCCCCCTGTCCCGGATTCAGGTCGGGATTAAGAGTGGGTCCTTCCAGCAGGGAACGTTCCGGGCGAGCAGAGACAACTACCTGGAGGCGACAGTGTTTGTCCACGGTGAAGGAGACGACAGCACAGAGGTTGGTGCTTCTGATGTGTTGGTTCATCTGGACGAGTGAAGCGTTCTCCTAGGTCCACTCTCATGGTCCTCCAGAAGTTGCACAATACTTTTAATGTGCTTGGTGCTTGTGAACAAGACAAAGTGCGTTACTATTGGTTACCCCTCCCTGCACATCCACCCCCCAGGTTTTGATCCAGGGCCTGCAGAACCTGAACAGGGCTGTCCATCAGGATCTGGTTGCTGTGGAGATGCTTCCTGAGAACCAATGGGTGGGCCCTTCCTCCGTAGTCCTGCAAGACGAAGGTCCCAAGGATGACGATGCCACAGAAGAGGACGAGGAAGAGAAAACGGTGAGGCAGTGGGTGGGACTTAACGAAGCGCCCAATTAAATGAGTTTGCTTGTTTGCTAACGCTACTTCCTGTACAGCTGAAGGCTGCCGTGGTGGGGGCGGGGCCCAGGAAGCCCACCGGCCGAGTGGTGGGGATCATTAAGAGGAACTGGAGACCGTTCTGTGGAATGCTATTTCTGTCCCAGATCAAAGAGGTAATCCATCTGTCAATCAGATCAAACTGGTAATCCATCTGTCAATCAGATCAAACTGGTAATCCATCTGTCAATCAGATCAAACTGGTAATCCATCTGTCAATCAGATCAAACTGGTAATCCATCTGTCAATCAGATCAAACTGGTAATCCATCTGTCAATCAGATCAAACTGATAATCCATCTGTCAATCAGATCAAACTGGTAATCCATCTGTCAATCAGATCAAACTGGTAATCCATCTGTCAATCAGATCAAACTGGTAATCCATCTGTCAATCAGATCAAACTGGTAATCCATCTGTCAATCAGATCAAACTGATAATCCACCTGTCAATCAGATCAAACTGGTAATCCATCTGTCAATCAGATCAAACTGGTAATCCATCTGTCAATCAGATCAAACTGGTAATCCATCTGTCAATCAGATCAAACTGGTAATCCATCTGTCAATCAGATCAAACTGGTAATCCATCTGTCAATCAGATCAAACTGGTAATCCATCTGTCAATCAGATCAAACTGGTAATCCATCTGTCAATCAGATCAAACTGGTAATCCATCTGTCAATCTGTTCACATCAGATCTCTGGTTTGTTATTGTCATATGTGTTTTTGAGCTAACAGAGAACAACATAAAAACATGGGGGTTAACATTTCTTTTAAACATTTAAAATCTCAAAATAAAGTTGTGAATAGAAGCCTTACGGCAGCTGTTTGTGTGATCAGAGATGTTTGTTTGAGAACTTTTAAAACGGGACAATCAACATATCCAGTTATTTTTATTCTTCTTCACCAGGCGACCCGTCACCTCTTCACCCCAGCCGATCGCCGCATTCCCAGGATCCGTATCGAGACCCGGCTGTCGTCCACGCTGGCAGGACAGAGGATCATGGTGGCCATCGACGGCTGGCCCAAACACTCCAGATACCCCAACGTTAGTGATGTTAATGGACGCGCTGTTGCTATGACGATCAGTATAGAGTAGGGGTGGGCGATATGGGAAAAATATCATATCACAATTTTTTCAGGAAAAATCACGATTCACGATTTTATCACGATTCTTTTTCATGTTGCTTTTTAAGACTATTTTGCTAATTACTGAGCTGCAATACAAGCAAATTATATCTCCATTTAAAGAATATAGCGTTACAAGGTAACAAAACATAAAAGGGGAAAAAAAATTAAAGTAGCATATTTTAATCACGTGTATATTTAAAGGAAGTGCAATGGTGCAAAGAAGCACCTTCATTCTCATCCGCAGCTTCACCATCCATTCACTGTGTAACCTGCCATCCATCTACAGCATCAGATGATCTACTGTGTTATCATCCTGAATTAAATGAATTGTGAATTATGCAGTAAAACATTTTACTAAAATAGTATGTAGCCTATTTATTGTCTTATGTAGCCATACAATACAAAATTAAAACCATGATTTTAAAATGCACAGGCTATGATATTTAAATTTCTAAAGATCGAATAAATTAAAATCCATCAAACTGTATGTCCTATTTTGATGTAATAAATGCTAAAACATTTTAGATCACAAGCGACGCGCAATCAAATGATTTGCGCATGATTGGCCGTATATATTGCAACACAGACTGTTGAAATAAAAACATTAGGCTACAGTGTATAATTCGATCATTTACATTTGTAAAATGTATTATAGTAATTACAGCCCAGTAACTAAGGCACTATAGACAATGAAACACGTATTTTACAACACAGTTTGTATATTGGTCACGGTCGGGTATATTCTGCTGTTACCCGGCAGATACATTAATCAATTTCGTTTTATATTTTCGTTCTGTTTATTTAGTAAAACATATATTTCTTTATAAAGGTAGGCCTACCTCTTTTTTCTAGTTCATTCAAATTCAACCAAGCCAATCAATCTATTATCTATGTATATCTCGCAGCTTTTGTCTGCCTGAGCAGGACACGCATACTAACCGGTTGCACTGCGCACAGTGTTCATTTGTGTTGTTATGAGTGGCAAATTAATCCGTTACATATATCCAGTTTCATATAGATCGGACCAAAACGCGTCAAGTTTCATGTAGACCAGACCAAAACGCGTCAAGTTTCATGTAGACCAGACCAAAACGCGTCAAGTTTCATGTAGACCAGACCAAAACGCATCCAGTTTTATATAGACCAGACCAAAACGGATCCAGTTTCATATAGACCAGACCAAAACGGTGTCCAATATAGATCGGACCAAAACGAGATCAGACCAAAACGCATCCAGTTTCATGTAGACCAGACCAAAACGCATCCAGTTTTATATAGACCAGACCAAAACGGATCCAGTTTCATATAGACCAGACCAAAACGAGTCCAATATAGATCAGACCAAAACGAGATCAGACCAAAACGCATCCAGTTTCTGAAAACGGGACAAGGTAAAATGCACGTATTTAGGAAAAGTCATGGAAGAACGAGGCTGTAGCTTTTCAACATTATATATTTATTTTAATTACTAACTGCAACGCCCTCGGGGGTGGGCTGTTAGCGCTTCTAGTGTTAACACGCTGACATATAGCGCACCGCGCATTGCATGTTGATACGTAGCTGAAAAAACGCCATAGATCTGCATCTAATTGAACGTGCACTGGAGCGCGATTCTACGATATTTCCGAAAAAGTGAATCGTGGAGACATTTTAATAGTCCACGATTAAATATCGTCATATCGCACACCCCTAGTATAGAGGGTCTTGAGCACAGTCTGTCTTCGAACTGTTTTTTCTTTTCCCTCCCTGCTCTCCCACATCTCTCTTTTCCCTCCCTGCTCTCCCACATCTCTCTCTTTTCTCCCTGCTCTCCCACATCTCTCTTTTCCCTCCCTGCTCTCCCACATCTCTCTCTTTTCTCCCTGCTCTCCCACATCTCTCTTTTCCCTCCCTACTCTCCCACGTCTCTCCCTGCTCTCCCACATCTCTCTCTTTCCTCCCTGCTCTCCCACATCTCTCTCTTTCCTCCCTGCTCTCCCACATCTCTCTCTTTCCTCCCTGCTCTCCCACATTTCTCTCTTCCCTCCCTGCTCTCCCACATCTCTCTCTTTCCTCCCTGCTCTCCCACATCTCTCTCTTTCCTCCCTGCTCTCCCACATCTCTCTTTCCTCCCTGCTCTCCCACATCTCTCTTCTCCCTCCCTGCTCTCCCACATCTCTCTTCTCCCTCCCTGCTCCCTGCTCTCCCACATCTCTCTTTCCTCCCTGCTCTCCCACATCTCTCTCTTCCCTCCCTGCTCTCCCACATCTCTCTTTCCTCCCTGCTCTCCCACATTTCTCTCTTTCCTCCCTGCTCTCCCACATCTCTCTTTTCCCTCCCTGCTCTCTGCTCTCCCACATCTCTCTTCTCCCTCCCTGCTCTCCCACATCTCTCCCTGCTCTCCCACATCTCTCTCTTTTCTCCCTGCTCTCCCACATCTCTCTTCTCCCTCCCTGCTCTCCCACATCTCTCCCTGCTCTCCCACATCTCTCTCTTTCCTCCCTGCTCTCCCACATCTCTCTTCTCCCTCCCTGCTCTCCCACATCTCTCCCTGCTCTCCCACATCTCTCTCTTTTCTCCCTGCTCTCCCACATCTCTCTTCTCCCTCCCTGCTCTCCCACATCTCTCTCTTCCCTCCCTGCTCCCTGCTCTCCCACATCTCTCTCTTTCCTCCCTGCTCTCCCACATCTCTCTTCTCCCTCCCTGCTCTCCCACATCTCTCCCTGCTCTCCCACATCTCTCTTCCCTCCCTGCTCTCCCACATCTCTCCCTGCTCTCCCACATCTCTCCCTGCTCTCCCACATCTCTCTTTTCCCTCCCTGCTCTCCCACATCTCTCTCTTTCCTCCCTGCTCTCCCACATCTCTCTTTCTCACCTCCATCTCTTCGTCTGTCAGGGTCATTTCGTACGTAGCCTGGGGTGTGCTGGCGACAAGGGAACGGAGACGGAGGTGCTGCTTTTGGAGCATGACGTTCCCCACCAGGACTTCTCACAGGCCGTTCTTAGTTTCCTCCCCAAGATGCCCTGGAACATCACACAAGAGGTAACTGCTTCACACTGGGCTCCTGCTATGGTGGCCATTTTGTGTTTTGAAGTCTTCAGCTGTTGATCACACTGTTGTAGAGTTTTCTATCACCTTATGAGTAACAGTCCAGTGCATAATGATATGTTCACAAGGTTATAAAGGCTCAAGACAGGTTATAACACGCTATTGACTGTCCAATCAGGACATGGCTGTGAGAGAGGACCTGAGGCTTCTGACGGTCTGCAGTGTGGATCCACCGGGTTGTACAGATATAGACGACGCTCTGCACTGCCGAGATCTGGCCAATGGAAACCAAGAGGTAGGATACTGATGGACTGGCATGGAGGTAGGATACTGATGGACTGGCATGGAGGTAGGATACTGATGGACTGGCATGGAGGTAGGATACTGATGGACTGGCATGGAGGTAGGATACTGATGGACTGGCATGGAGGTAGGATACTGATGGACTGGCATGGAGGTGGGATACTGATGGACTGGCATGGAGGTAGGATACTGATGGACTGGCATGGAGGTAGGATACTGATGGACTGGCATGGAGGTAGGATACTGATGGACTGGCATGGAGGTGGGATACTGATGGACTGGCATGGAGGTAGGATACTGATGGACTGGCATGGAGGTAGGATACTGATGGACTGGCATGGAGGTAGGATACTGATGGACTGGCATGGAGGTAGGATACTGATGGACTGGAGGTAGGATACTGATGGACTGGAGGTAGGATACTGATGGACTGGAGGTAGGATACTGATGGACTGGAGGTAGGATACTGATGGACTGGAGGTAGGATACTGATGGACTGGAGGTAGGATACTGATGGACTGGAGGTAGGACACTGATGGACTGGAGGTAGGATACTGATGGACTGGAGGTAGGATACTGATGGACTGGAGATAGGATACTGATGGACTGGAGGTAGGATACTGATGGATGGCATTGTAAGAGAGTCAAACGTAACTAAATTTGAAGTCACGGTGCCCTGTGTTGTTTTCGGTTTTAGGTTGGTGTTCACATCGCAGATGTCAGTCACTTCATCCGTCCTGGAAACGCTCTAGACCAGGAAGCCGCCAACCGGGGAACGACCGTCTACCTGACTGGACGGGTAGGATCACGTCCTGACACGGCGTCCTGACACGGCGTCCTGACACGGCGTCCTGACACGGCGTCCTGACACGCCGTCCTGACATGGCACTCAGAACTGGGGATGTTACTGTGATCACTAATGACACACAAGACAAATAGCCACATTTAACCAGCAGAATTCTAATTTATTTCTATATTTTACTCTACCTTGTGGTTTTGCCTGTCATTAGTCATCTAATCACAAGGATGCTGTAGAAAACCAGTTTTAACCAGCACATAATGCATTTTTAAGCTGGAGTGATGGCATTGAGGGCCATGGAGACATTAAGGTTTCTGATGAACTGAGTACTAAACTTTAACCTCATAACCTGTCCATGAACTGAGTGTGTTGAGGTGTGTTTCTTATTTGGAAATGCCAATTCAGACATGAGTTTGTCTTGATGACACGTTGTTTGTCGTCCACAGAGAATCGACATGGTCCCTGAGCTTCTGAGTTCCAACCTGTGTTCTCTCCGCTGTAATGTGGAGAGGTAAGTTAACTATAGTGTTTAAAAATTCTGTGAGACATCATGTCAATGTTATTCTGCATTCATATTTCTATGTATGTCCCAAGCCACGATCAGCATTGACGATATGTCATTTCTGTAGGTTGGCATTTTCTTGTATTTGGGAGATCAACAGCAAAGCTGAGATAGTCAAGACCCGATTCACTAAAAGTGTCATCAACTCTAAGGCAAGTAGACGAGAAGTTTTAAGGTCTAAGCCACGTTATTGCGATTGAGATGTTGTTATCATTCAGGGTATTAATAAAGTTAATCTAATTTAAAGAACATTATTCTTATTTCCTGTGTACAAACTGTGACTGCTTTCCACTTCCTATTTATAATATGTGACTGCTCTCCACTTCCTGTTTATAATATGTGACTGCTCTCCACTTCCTGTTTATAATATTTGATTGTTCTCCACTTCCTGTTTATAATATGTGACTGCTCCAGGCGTCCCTCACGTACGCTGAGGCTCAGATGAGGATCGACGACACGAGCATGAACGATGACATAACCAAGAGCTTACGCGGCCTGAACCAACTTGCCAAGATTTTAAAGAAGCAGAGAATAGAGAAAGGGTGTGTGTGTGTGTGTGTGTGTGTGTGTGTGTGTGTGTGTGTGTGTGTGTGTGTGTGTGTGTATTTTTACTGTTATGGAATTGGTAAATGCAGATGTCTGTGTTGAAGGTTATAATAAACATGTAACGTCTGTTTTTGTTCTGTGTTTCAGTGCCTTAACCCTTTCCTCGCCTGAGGTTCGCTTCCATATTGACAGTGAGACACACGATCCCATAGACCTGCAGACAAAAGAGCTCATGTAAGCTGGTGTCACTTTAAGTAACGGAGGAACCTAGAATATGTGTTTGTGCCAGTGTCCTGTGTTCATAGTGCGTCAATGCGTTCTCCCTCGTTTAGGACTAGGGTTAAAAGCATTAGGAATTTGCCAAAAACACATCCTCATTCATTTCTATCTATCAGTTGACCGGCCCGTCCTTTCACACACTTGTGTTTTAACTCCACGTACGTTTGACAGGGACACCAACTCCATGGTGGAGGAGTTCATGTTGCTGGCCAACATCTCTGTGGCTCAGAAGATCTACGAGGAGTTCTCAGAATGTGCTCTGCTCAGGAAGCACCCAGCTCCACCTCCATCCAACTATGACATCCTCAACAAGGCTGCCAAGGCCAAGGTGCCACACACACACATATATACACACACACGTATACATATACATACAAGAGCCTCTACACACACGTGCCTCTACACCACACACACACTTAACTGTTTTCTTAATTGCCTGGTTGTAAAATGTATATAATAAAAACCCAAAGACGACCCGGAAGTAAAGTGACCCAGGGCCCTTCTTTCCCTCCCTCCAGGACCTGGTGATCCACACAGACTCAGCCAAGGCTCTGGCCGACTGTTTTCTCTGTAAAATGTATATAATAAAAACCCAAAGACGACCCGGAAGTAAAGTGACCCAGGGCCCTTCTTTCCCTCCCTCCAGGACCTGGTGATCCACACAGACTCAGCCAAGGCTCTGGCCGATTCTCTGGACGCGGCTCGTGTGGACGGCTTCCCGTACTTCAACACCCTCCTGCGTATCCTGGCAACCCGTTGTATGATGCAGGCGGTGTATTTCTGCTCCGGGATGGAGAGTGACTTCCACCACTACGGCCTGGCCTCCCCCATCTACACACACTTCACCTCACCCATCAGGAGGTGACGACACGCCTCCTCGCCCGTCAAGGGGTGGGGATACACGCCTCCTCGCCCGTCAGGGGGTGGGGATACACTAGCCAACCTCTTTCCGCACGCTTGTCACTGTTTATAATCCCACTGTGTTGGTTTCCATAGATACTCTGACATCATCGTTCATCGTTTGTTGGCTGTGGCCATTGGAGCAGACATCACCTACCCAGATCTGATGGACAAACACAAGCAGTCCGCTCTCTGTAACAATCTTAACTACAGACACAAGATGGCCCAGTACGCTCAGAGGGCCTCCGTTGCCTTCCACACACAGGTACTGTACACACACACACAGTCACCTGCTAGGGCCTTCTGGGAACAGTATTTAAATGAGCGATATTACTTTATCTAGACATTCTCAAACGAAGGGATGCAAGAGAACATTTGGCAGAATGCTAGTGGGGGACAGTTAAATCGTAGACAGTTACGGCTACACTATGGATCACCTCACGTTAAAGCCGGAGACAGTTACGGGTTCTGGTTTTCCACCAGGAAGTCTCTGAACAGCTCATCCTGCTCTGATAACTAGGGTGTCTTTTCTCCCAGCTGTTCTTTAAGAGCCGAGGCATAATGAACGAGGAAGGCTTCATTCTGTTCGTGAGGAAGAATGCCATCATCATCCTCATCCCTAAGTTCGGTCTGGAGGGAACCGTGTTCTTCGAGAATAAAAACAAACCCAGCCCCAAACTCGTCTTTAATGAAGAGGTATCTACATTTCTATTGTCGGTCCGACAGAAGATGAAGACAATGTTTTGTTTGCACTTTTGTGTTAAATTGCGCGTGTGTGTGTGTGTAGGCAACCACTCTGACAGTCGAAGATCACATCTTCAATATGTTCGACAAGGTCAAAGTCACCATCAGTCTAGATGCAAGCAACATCCAGCATCAGAAGATCAGGATGTCTCTGGTCGAACCAGTGGTACGTTCTTCATGGTCAACTTCGTGCTTTAAATCATTCCCCTGGTGTTGGGTGTCATTGATCTATTACAGGTGTAACATTTTTTGGAGCTTTTGTTTTGTTCTAGATCCCAGGAGTGAGTGTTGCTCCATCCGAGATAAATGAACCAGAAGCCAAGAAAGTGAAACTGGACCACTGACAAAACCTCATGCTGCTCCTCAACCAAATGCATTTGTTGTATATTGTGCAGGTTAGGGTACAAAGACTGGGTTTATTTACTCTAATAAAACACACCTATATAAAGCATTTTATAATTAAAAGTATTGTAATTTCCATCTCTTTATTGTTTTGCAACAGGGGTTAATGATCACTCTAAACAGATGTAGGTAGATCAGTTAATAAATACAAACAGTTCATGCTGGACGTCAAGTTATCTGTCCCTCGCTTGTGCCCACATGTCTCCAAAAGGCCTCAATTCCCCCGTGTGTTCTGCCTCAGGGTGGGTTTGACGCACGTGACAAAGTTCAAACCCCCTTCACTGGGGCGGAGTTCATTTCATGGCAATCGTTTCAGCAAATTGTTGATTCTAAAACTTCACTTTCAAAAAAACACAAAAAACTGAGGTATTCTCATTAAACAGATTCTGGTGCAAAAATGTCTTGCAAAAAATATATTTTACTGCGAATAAAACAGTTAAAAGTTGGTAGTCCCTGAGTCTTCCTCCAATCAGCTCACTCAGTGGTGTTCAGGAAAAACATTCTGGAAATACAAAGGATTTTTTTTAATGTGAAATCTAGTGTGTAAAAAGAAACTACAGTATGTGCAATTTCTTAAACCTTTTGTGTTCATTTAATGGATGAATCTGAATCAGTGAACATAAATGTGTGTGTCACACTTCTTGACATTAGTACATTCCGTTGACAGTTCTGAGTGGATTATTCAGCTGTTTACCTTTGTCTTAGTGTGTCTACTAGTGAGTTGAAAGGGTTCTTCTGGGCTGGGTCGAGCCATGTCGAACATCTCCTTGCTCTGGCTTTCTGAGCTCATGGCATCTATGAGACTGGCGGTGGCTGTGCAGGCATACGTGTTATACCCACTGTCAACCTACAACACAGACAGAGAGAGTGAGCAACGGCTTGAAACACAGCCGCCATTCTCCCTAGTGAATACACACCTGCATGCTGTTGTCTATTGATACACACCTGCATGCTATTGTCTATTGATACACACCTGCATGCTATTGTCTATTGATACACACCTGCATGCTGTTGTCTATTGATACACACCTGCATGCTATTGTCTATTGATACACACCTGCATGCTATTGTCTATTGATACACACCTGCATGCTATTGTCTATTGATACACACCTGCATGCTATTGTCTATTGATACACACCTGCATGCTGTTGTCTATTGATACACACCTGCATGCTATTGTCTATTGATACACACCTGCATGCTATTGTCTATTGATACACACCTGCATGATACACACCTGCATGCTATTGTCTATTGATACACACCTGCATGCTATTGTCTATTGATACACACCTGCATGCTATTGTCTATTGATACACACCTGCATGCTATTGTCTATTGATACACACCTGCATGCTATTGTCTATTGATACACACCTGCATGCTATTGTCTATTGATACACACCTGCATGCTATTGTCTATTGATACACACCTGCATGCTATTGTCTATTGATACACACCTGCATGCTATTGTCTATTGATACACACCTGCATGCTATTGTCTATTGATACACACCTGCATGCTATTGTCTATGATACACACCTGCATGCTATTGATACACACCTGCATGCTATTGTCTATTGATACACACCTGCATGCTATTGTCTATTGATACACACCTGCATGCTGTTGTCTATTGATACACACCTGCATGCTATTGTCTATTGATACACACCTGCATGCTATTGTCTATTGATACACACCTGCATGCTATTGTCTATTGATACACACCTGCATGCTGTTGTCATATGGGGTGATGCTCCCTTCAGTTAGCAGAGATGCAAACATGTGAGACGCCTCCACTGCCATCACACTCTCCCCCATACGAGAGCTGGTCAACCGGACGCCTTCACGACAAACACCTCCTTCCTCCTCCACAGGAATGTCCACCTCTCCATTATCGTTTTCCTCCTCTCCTTCCTCCATCTTCACAGGGTCCAGAAGAGCCTGACCCAGGGCCGGGCCCCGCTCACACAGCTGCCCCAGTCCCAGGAGGCCCCGTCCGCTCGTGGACACACAGCGCACCGGGGAGAGAGAGTAGGAGTCCAGATCCATGGCTGGTAGTGTTAGAAAGGGATGAATGTTCTCCTGGTCGTGGATGGAGGGGTTGAGAATGGGGGAGACGAGAGGGGGCGAGTCCCAGCAGCGGGCCCCGAGTCTGGGCCTGACGTTGGAGTTGGCCTGGTTCTGGAGTGGAGAGCAGCTGCGGATCGGGGAGCAGCCATCTACATAGGGGCTCTCTGTGTTCCGGTCCGCACCCACAGGGACGCCCTCAGGGGTGACGAAACTCAGCCTTTTCCGCTCTCCTAGGAAACGATCACAGTTAAGCTCAACAGTCATACAATTGGCTAAATGATTGTCAATACAATGACACATTGCAAAGGCAGCCCTGCAGATATTGAGATGAGATTCAAGACTTCACTCACAAACCACATGAGAATGGTCACTTTTCAAACCTAAAATATATCGGTTGGATTCAGTGCTCCATATAACTGGGCTAACATTCCATTAGAAGAACAGGAGCTCAGGCCAGAGAACATCTGAGACGTGTCTGCATGACTCTGCTGAGCCTCAGGCACTGTCCTCTATGCTGCAGGTCCTACCTGGTCTGGGTGTGTGGACACACTGCTGTCCGATAGGGGACAGGGCGGGTGACTGAAATCCAGCAGGAGAGGACCTCTCAGGGAATAACGGGCTGGTGGCACTGCCCAGGCTGTAGTCACGGTGACGTCCCTGGATCGGACTGGATGAGAATTGACCCTGAGAAAAAGAGAGGCACAAACAGGTTAGACGTTTGAAATCTTAGCTTTGGTGTTCTCCCCTACGCACGTGATACTCACAGTGGATGGGGTCAGAGCGGCAGACAGGCAGGGGGGGGGAGAGGTGACGATGGGTGAGAGGAATGGGCTCTCCACCCTGGCACGAGTCTCTGGGCACTCTCCCTCCTCCTTCACTCGGTCTGGGCTGGGCGGGCTGGACGACTCAGAACCGCTCCAGTGGCCGTCCAGGAACAACTTCCTTCTCAGAGACGAGGAGCTCAGGTTCTCCTGGATCTGCTCCTGCTGCTCCTGCCCACGCGCCTCCTCAGATTTGTAGTGCTCTCCTGGGGGAGGGACAAAAAGAAAGAGACAGAGTAGAAAAGAGATGGATTAGACTTGAAGCAAGAGACATGTGTGTTCTGATATGTCGACATATTTAGAGAAAACATTCAATGCATTAAATGTGTATTCATACAAGGGAGTATGAATACACCAGTACCAGAAGTCTGAAAATATACCATCTGCACTCAAGATGCTCTGGATTACAGTGCCGAAAAAAGGTAATAGGAATTTGCAACAATTACCTAATATTTTCTCCAAGTCGAAAGCCTCAGGTAAGGATAGAAGTGTCTGGCACCCTACGGTAATCTTTTTAGTCGCTGATGGCTCTTCTGGTATTACTGGGGACATTGAACCTACAAGAACACACCCATGCATTAACAAATACATTTACAGAGATTATTACCAATGGCTGAGCAAAACGGTCAGGTAGTTTGTCAGAAGTACAATAGTGAGGGGTTTGTGTTTGTGTCTAACTTACTTTTCCCAAAGTGCATCTGTGTCGATATCTTTTTACTTGATTGTCCAGACCACGGTGAAGGGACGATGGCTCCTTTTGTGAAAAACTGCTCAATGGCATTCTGATGTTTTGCTTCCATGTCAGAATCCATCCTGGACATTTGGGGAAGTTGTGTTAAGAGACCAATAACCCGATCCTTAACTCAGCTTTATAACTCAGCTTTATTTCTGCAGTCCTGTTTTCAGTGACCTTCACAGTTATTGCACGCATTGTAAGTCGTAACCTCGTCTGATTTTCTCACCTGGTTTGACTTAGGAACATAGACTGGCGATGGATGTCTTCAGCGTCGATGTGTACAGGAAGCAGACTGGCCATCTCATCTATGTTCCATTTAAATTTAGCTGGTGTCTGAAATAAAATTAGGGTTAAAGGCAAGTCGAAATGCAAGAGTGACTTGTATGAGACTGGTCCCAGATCTACACTCACAGTTGAGTTCTTAGATGATTTGAAGACAGAGGGGCTGGGAACCACCGGTTCATGCAGGCGGTGGTAATCATTGGGGCTCTCAAACGGGTTACGAACCGCAGGCCTGCCGGGGGTCTCTGGAGTAATCTGGAGTTCAGGCAGGATATCTCCCATTTTCACCAGCTGACCTAACCAACCTGGCTATAGATGCAGGAATTAAAACACCAATTAGCTTTAGCCCAAGAGGAGCAGCATCAACAATAAGCATGAAAATAGACATATACTGTATTTTATAGTACAGGACATAACTTCACAGGTTTTTTAGTTAGTATTCATAAATTCAATAGTCATTCTATAGCACGATTTTTTTTTATGCATCACAATCTAGAATGCTGCAATCCAGATGCAAGCTGCCTGTCGCAAACATTTGATTTAAATGTATATATCTGGGTGTGTACACGTTTCTAAGATACTCTGACAGACATATCAAACATGTTATTTGATGTTCGTACTTACATTAGCTGCACACAATGTACAAACACACCCCAAATGCACTTCCCGAGTCACTGGTTTCAAACGTTTATTTCAATTTCCCTTCCACGGCCGTTGACCAATAGGAATCGATATGAAGATCCTGCCAACCAATTAGATTACAGTCTTCTGAAAGCACTGAATGCCGCACAAAATTCACGTCACTTCCGGTATCATTCACTTTCGCTGTGTTTGTTAGCAAGTTACCCAGAAAGTTACCCACTAATGGTAATGTACAGTAACCAAATAGATGGAAAATATGTGATTAATCCTAATGACTATTTGTATTTTCTGCAGAGGTGTAAATCCGCGTAGATAGTTTCAGTTAGTGTCAGTTATTCCGGCGATCAGATAGCATCATCATCATGGCAGGCACTGCTGCTAACGCTAATAACATGAATGCTGTCCGGGAAACCATGGATGGTACGTGTGGTCAGGCTACATTTACATGCTTAGGATAATGAATATAATAATAATAATGAATGTCACAAATCAACTAGCCTAGGTCGTTTTTATTCTACTGATGGCATTGACTACTGACTGTAAGGACTGGATATTTACTAAAAGGGCAACTGTCTGCAGTAAAGATAGCCTAATGTAATAAGCTGGACACTTGATATCTCTATTCAGACAATAGTTATACTGACCCTCTCCGGCTCCAGTGTCATTATTAATTTTGTCCTCCTTTTTCCTATTCTAGTGTTGCTGGAGATCTCCAGACTTCTAAACACAGGACTAGACATGGAGTCTCTGTCCATCTGTGTTCGACTGTGTGAGCAGGGCATCAACCCCGAGGCCCTGTCGTCTGTCATCAAGGAGCTACGCAAGGCCTCAGAGTCACTAAAGGTAATCAAGGTGTTATAGGACGACCGGAGAATCGGGTCCGATGAGCTCCGCGACAGAGACCGTTGATCTGAGCTCTATGATAGCATTTCATTATGAATGAGTAAAATCTCAGTGCATGAAGAGATTTGATGGAAAAAAGCAACTATACAACTGGGAGGTTAATTGGTGGACCTGTTAGAAAGATCCCAGAGCATTTATGGCTTCAAAGACCTAGAGAAGTAGCGTCTTTGAGCTAGTCATGGGCAATTGTGGTTGTTATCCTGTGAATCTATAAACTGTGGCATCTGTGAGCACAAACGTGACATGTCGAGTCAAAAAAAACAAGCAAGTTTCTCTGCCTTTTGTTCCAGGTTTCTGAAAACTCGACAAACTGAAGACGGCAACACAACTCGACAGAACCACTGCTGATTAGTCTTGCACGCAGTGTTTTTTTTAAATATTGCCAAACAGTGTACCGGCCATGTGGTACGCGTGTTCCCAGACTGGTGCCGATACATTCAATCTCTCGTTCTCACCTCAACCTGTGTGGCGATGTCAGCGGAGCATTTAGTCTTTTAACGTTGAACGAACAGATTTTCATGTTTCATCTTTATATTGTTAGCATTGTCATATATTTTTTGGGCATCTGTCAACATTAATGAATGAAATGATGTCCAGCCCTGATATCCCATGTTTCAGTTGTGTCTCACAGACCCAAACACCACTCTCCACCATCTAACCATTCAGCACATAGTGCTACAATGGGATGGTTTTGTCTGTAATTTATTGCAAATTGTCTGTCTGTGTCTGTGTGTATTTTCACTTAACTTAACAGCAGATGTCTCATTTACATTTCTATCATGACCTGAATGGTTTTGGAGTCAACTATGAATAGGAAGCTAAACAAATAAAAGCAGTTGCATTTTATATCCACGGGGTGGCCGTGTTTCATTCATTATAATCTATTGTTGGAACATCATGATGGATTCAGAGGTTTTATCCAGGTATCTTTTAAAGAGTTTTGGCAAGTTTCAAAACTGTTACAGCTTTTCTTTTCATCATCAGCAACTCTTGTACCGCTTTTCTTATAATAAATATATTTATAAAACGACATGCTGGGTACATGGCCAATATACGACTACAGCTACGAGCTGTTCTTAGACAGGACGCATCGCCATTAATATATCACAACCCCCAATATGCTATATTTCTCTTAGGAACCAGTTACCAACACCATTATTATAACACTAAATAGGGATGTTATAAGTATAACTGTATTTCGTTTAACGCATGATGCAAATGATTACGCTAATTCCCTTTAGTGGTTCATGTGTGAGCTCGCCATTTCCACGTTGCCAATATTTTTACTATATTTTTCCATCGTATGATCTAACATCCTAACTAAAAGCAGGTACTTCTAGATTTCCTGGTCCATTGTAATCAATCAACCTTGAGACGCTGTTGCCCAGGTGACAATATTAGCCTTTTGATTGTTTGATTTTGGGGAATAGTGTGAAAGGCACGCGTATCTCTATTGGAGATTCTAAGATCATTTCCCACTGTTGATACAGAAAGTATGATACATGTCCAACTCTCCAAAAACGAACATTTCCAGGCTTTTAATTTAGGTAGATAATATGCATTGCAGCCAGCAATGTATTTTCATGCAGGCGACCAAACACGCAGTGCATTGGCATCTCCGTGCTGGACCCCCCAGCTCATCAAGACAAATGATCGGCATCACAGACTCATTTTAATCTCCATAACATACTCACTGTTTTGGAAATTAATGAAAACAAGATTGTCTTTCATTTGAGCTGATGAGAAAATCGCAGGCAGCCAGCTGCTAAATGTGTAAGAATGCAGAAGAGAGGAAAAATCAACATTTAGTTTCAGTAGGTGAGAAAATGCATTTATTTGTTCCCCGCCGCTGGCTCGGAGATAAATTAGCTTGTTTGTCTACTGGCCATCTGTTTGTGATTTGCACGCGGGCCCACCGGTACCGAACACGGCGAGATACGAGCAGCACGCGCTCCAGTAGTGATACGCGTGCTCATCATCTCATTCCGAGGCCCTCTCTAAATATGACAGCTTATCTTCATTATGGTATTGTAGGCTACAATATAGTTGATGACCAACCGGCTTGTTTGGATTCAGACAGCTGTGGCCACTGAGACTAACCAAATTACAATCTATGAGGATTACATTACAGATGGAGTCGGGCGATGGAAAATAGAATATCTTTGTTGTCATGACATTTTTAAACATCTCAATCATCTCCCTTTGTCCTCCCTGGAAGCCCAGATAATTATGCCGCAATCCAGGGTTTACAGTCAGACAGACACGTGAACGTTTCTCACGAACGCATCCCAGCACCAGCTCAATTAGTTCACTGAAGCAGGAAGAGCAGGGATGTAGGCTATAAATGGTTGGTGTCCACTCTGTTCTCAATCAGTCCCACCATACAGTTAAAGTGTGTGTTTGTTTTAGTCAATAAAGAGATTCCGGACTCGGAGCGGAATGGAGCTAAGCTAGTCTTGACTCCTGCTGTTTGCTTTGTTCATTAACAGGAGATGAGCAGATGGCAGCTGGTATGACGGTAGTTCTGCCTGTCCTCTCCTCGGCCCTGCCTGTCTCTCTATGCTGTCTGGCTCTGTCTGTCTCTACACTGTCTGTCTCTACACTGTATGTCTCTCCACTGTCTCTCTCTCCACTGTATGTCTCTCCACTGTATGTCTCTCCACTGTCTGTCTCTCCACTGTCTGTCTCTCTGCTGTCTGTCTCTACACTGTCTGTCTCTACACTGTCTGTCTCTACACTGTCTGTCTCTCTGCTGTCTGTCTCTACACTGTATGTCTCTCCACTGTATGTCTCTACACTGTCTGTCTCTACACTGTCTGTCTCTTCGCTGTCTGTCTCTACACTGTCTGTCTCTACACTGTCTGTCTCTCTGCTGTCTGTCTCTACACTGTATGTCTCTCCACTGTATGTCTCTACACTGTCTGTCTCTCTGCTGTCTGTCTCTACACTGTCTGTCTCTACACTGTCTGTCTCTTCGCTGTCTGTCTCTACACTGTATGTCTCTCCACTGTCTGTCTCTCCGCTGTCTGTCTCTACACTGTCTGTCTCTCCTCAATCTACAATACCCATCTCGCTTCCCTCTCAGTAGCCTGTCTCTCCTTCCACTGTTTCGCTTTTTCTTCATTTCTATCTTATCTCCTCCTATTTCTTTCATCCTATTCTTGTTCTCTGACACCTTTTCCTTTCTTAATCCTCAATTTATCTGTTCTATTAAACAAATACAGCACAGTACCACCAGGGACCTGTGTGTGTGTGTGTGTGTGTGTGTGTGTGTGTGTGTGTGTGTGTGTGTGTGTGTGTGTGTGTGTGTGTGTGTGTGTGTGTGTGTGTGTGTGTGTGTGTGTGTGTGTGTGTGTGTGTGTGTGTGTGTCGAAGGGTTTGAAAGAGACGATGAGTGATTCCAGCTTTCAAGACGGACAGCGTGCAACCAGACGTCACCACCTGAACACACACACACACACAACCCTGGTTCCTGGCACCTGGGCAGCGATATAGATGTAATGACAGCGGTTGGTGTAAACAGCAGGGCCATTCCTGAATGGTGATTGGTCAAACTGGAGCAATCACCATTGTGGCTGTGCTGATGCTTTTGTTATTCCATTGAAGTGGCTGAAGATATACTGAATTAAACGTACATTAGTTGGATTTATTATGGAGGTGTCCGTGTGGTAATTCAGGTATATAAATAATCAACTTTTTTGCTTTGTGCTATTGATGTTGAACTTGAAGAGGTGTATGCAATTCGACACTTGCCAAGAGACATCCGATTGTATTGATGGGTGAATAAAGGACAGAGTACAAAGATATATTTCAATAGACCTGTTATATAAAGGGCTTGGATTTCAATGAGTCCCAATCCAACACAATAACTAACTCTTCTCTGTCCCCATTCAACATTTCTTTCATCAAGGTTGATTGAGACTTTAACCTCATTTTGGAAGTGGACGGAAGCCATAGAAAGTGCTACATCTCAGAGATTGTTCCAGAATGGAGGTGTGAATAATGATCGCATGATAGCTGTCAATCATAAATTAATTCATATCACCCGCTCCGTTAAAGCGGTGTGCCTTCTCTCTGTCCAGAGAGGACATTCTGTGAGATGTTACAGTGCTGTGTCAACCTGTTTCACCTAGGACTTGCTTCCTCTCTGTCCCTCAGTCACTTTTACCTCACCGTCAATAAAACCTACGTGTGGGTTTTCATAAACCAGCCCACAAATCAATGGCATGATCCTGGCACCAATTCCTCTTTATGCAGAATAAAGCCTGGTGCTTTCAGACAGATGCTAATGTGCAGTGGCATTAAAGGACCACAAACACATTTCATCTGCTCTGAGTGTTGCTCTCCATGCGATTCTGTCTTCAGAAGAAATCAATAAAATAAAGAACACGTCCAGAATATTGCCAGATAACCTGTCCTTGACACACTTTGAAATGCACCCAGTGTGCTGAATGACAGGTTATTGATAAACCATTGGAAAGTGATAAGAAAGAGATCCTTTTAATTAAAAAAGATTTTTTATTCTTTCTACCAGCGCTACAGCATACAACTACACAACACCATCGCTTCAGGTTACTGTATGTACACAAACCAGAGGTCTTTAATCTTATACCTTTCATTGGATATACAATAATGCAACAGAATATTGGGACTTTGCAATATTGGAATAAACAACTGAAGCAAAAAAACACATTATCGTAACGAATAATCACATCAATGAATGTACAGACGTATTGTAATAAATTAACCTCTTGGATTACCGTTGTTTCTGAAGTTATGCGTCCTAATTTTTACACATTTTTATCGTAAAAAACATATAAGACAAAAAGTTTGTAGTGGATTTATTCATCCTTTTTTTCAGTGAGTCCAGGTGCTTTAAATAGTGTGTAAAAGTGTTCTTAGTTTCAGTAGTGTTGTGGAATAAAGTTGGTGTTGTATCACACCGTGAATATATATATGTCAGTGTCATTGTTCCTTTTTAAAAATGTTTAATTTAGATAAACATCCCGAGTGTTCCTGCTGAAGCTATTACATCATGCCCAAATCTGTCTTCTCTTCTCCACATATTGTCTTCAATACATCACAGAGGTTTTCAGGAAAAGTCTCCCATCTGAAATACAACAGGTGACACAAACACGGTAAACTAAGACATTAAACCACTGTTGTTCCACATGGGGTCTGTCTCTATAATTCCCACAAGTACGAGGTGTGTTTCTGGCCTCTGTCTGTCGTCTGTTAAAAACGCTCTTTGGAAAGATTTATTACTGCGTGTAGATTATGCAAATGAATGTCCATGCAAATACATCAGGAGGACAATTAAGACAGCTATTAATTACTGGGCCTTGCTCTTTTTTTGCTTCACTGACATTCAATTAAATTTCCCTTTTAACGGTTTAGATGTTTGATCTACTAACAAAGACAGTGCCAATCCCCGGAGAGATGGTGTTAACCCAGCAAGTGAGAGAAAAGCGGAGAGCAGGGGGGCCGGTGTCATTCTCATATACAGGGCATCTAAAATGCTAATCACTTAATATATACATATATACAATGGAACCACACATAGATATTTTAAATGACTTTAAAGTGGATAACAGAGTTATTTATACTTTAATGTCTTCATAGTGAATTATAAACGATTGACTTGTGCATCCCCCCCACTTAATTTCCAACTCGTAGTTAGCAGGTGGAGAAAACACTGTTCATCCCACCAACAACGTCAGCTCAACTGATCGTCAACACATTTTGCATGGCAGCAGAAAGATCAGCCAATCAGAGGCTTTGTACCTTGTAACGTCGCCTCGGCATCCGTTCGTTCGTTTCCTTGGTTACCATTTACTTCCTGGGTCAGTAAGTCTGTGAGAGACGGGTGATAATGACAAAGTCGGGGGAAGTTTAGTCGCTCATTATCGCAATTAAATAATATTAAATGAGAGGTCAAAGGGTCATAGGTCGACTGCAACTATTTTAGATGTCACATAAATTACAAGTTTTTATTTTACAGTTATTTAACCAGGTGGAAAATAAAAGCCAATGCGGGTTTACAGAAACAACATTGAGGGATTGTTAAACAGGGGACAATTAGCGTTAGCCGTCTTGCTCAGGGAGATGGACACCTTGTCAGGGATCATGTGACCTTTCAGACACTAGTCAGAAGCCCTAACCACAAACCCACCGTTCATCCACAGTAGATCTGAGCCATTATTAATCGAAGTGAGAAAGGGAATAAAAGTGACAGAGATGTCTACCTAAGTGTGAACAGGTTCACAGTGAAGGTGATTGTGTCATCAGTGTCTCACCATTTCCATCTCTGAGGTTGTCGGACACAGTCTGCTGAAGTGTCTGCTCGGCCTGATCTCTCAGTCTGCACTCAAACTCCAGGGCCTCCTGCAGCTTCCTCTTTGTCTTCTTCTCCTTCTTCAAACGCTTCTGGATCAGCACTGAAAGGGACAGAGGCGTTTGGGACCAAGTGCTTGTTTCCAACGTTCACTGTAAAAATGACTCGCCAATCTTAATGCGGACTCCCATGACAACACATGGGCTAATAGTGAAATAAATAACAGTCCCGGTTAATAGCAGACCCTGACAAAATCTAGGTTGTTCAGTGCATTCTGGGTAATGTAGTGAGCTGCCTCTCCAGCACCTCTCTCCTCTAAGCAGTGCACTCTGGGTAATATAGTAAGCTGCCTCTCCAGCACCTCTCTTCTCTAAGCAGTGCATTCTGGGTAATGTAGTGAGCTGCCTCCCCCACCTCTCTCATCTAAGCAGTGCATTCTGGGTAATGTAGTTTTAACCTACCTCTGTTTTTCTGCTCCATGGTGAGCTGTCTCTCCAGTGTCTCCCGGAGTTCCCTCTCCCTGTACAGCTCCATCTTCAGCTCCGACTTTTCCATCTGCACCTGCTTGTCCTGCGCTCGCGTGTTGTCGATGGCAACCTTCAGTAGGCCCTGCTTGTTGGGGACAGACGAACGAAAATCAAGAGGCTGTCACACAAAATGCCCCACCCACATTATTACGTTAACCAATCTGATTTATTTCTGTTTTCAGGGGGAAATAAACAGGTAAAACATCCAAATTGATACGCTGTTCTGGTGACAGACAGCGAGTAAAGACCCACCTGGATGTTGGTCAGCAGAGTTTCTATTGACGACAGACCTTCTGGGAAGATGAAGTGTCCAGGGAAACCCGGAGGAACCTTCTGTCCAGAGAAGGAAAGCCTCTCGTATCCGTCTCTGACTGTCTGGGTGCTCAAGGACCCACAGTCTTCTGGGTAAAAAGAGGACAACCCAGTTAGGATGACTAATGCTTAAGAGCACACATGAGTAGATGGCCTTGTCTCCCAGACTCCTCCTTGTTCAGTTAACTCCGCCCATAAACAGTTTTGTTAAAAACGGTATACCTCAGTGTTCACAGAGCAGCGCCACTGTTCTGGAAGTTTCACTAACAACCTTGAGTTGTTTGGAAAAATTCCACCGTCTGTATTTCTGGACACATGTTTTTATTTATTTTAATGGGCCAACAAATCTAACCCCAACCCCAATCTATCTTAATAGTAGCCGATCCTAAAAGTTCAACCTAGGAACTACGCTGGCATGTTTACATCAGTAAATCTCAGTATTGGCAAACACGCCACACGCTACAAGAACACACTACAAGAACACGCTACAAGAACACGCTACTGTCACATCCAAGGTGCTTCAAAGACAAAAAGCATTTCCAGTGTCTCTCCCCCTCCTCTCTCTCTCTCCCTCTCTCCCCCTCCTCCTTCTGTCTCCCTTTCTTCACCTCTTCTCCTCTGTCTCTCTCCCTCTCTCCCCCTCCTCTGTCTCCCTTTCTTCACCTCTCCTCCCCACCTCCTCTTGTTCTGTTCATATTCTCTGTATAACTGCTGTATATAATTAGCAGTCATCGCTGCTCCCCTCCTCTTTCTCCCAGAACCCCTCAGGGACCCTCCCATCTCCCCCCCCCATCTACCCCGCTCACACCTCTAGCCCCCCCCTCCATACTGCATGATCAGCAGGAAGCAGTATGGATCTTCCTCTCTTGCTGCCTCACTCATCAGATGTGACTGATCCTCTGTTTAGTTACTTTTCTACCCATCTTCCCTCTCTCCATTTCCTCTCCCTCTTCTCCCCTTTCCTCCCCATCTCCTCTCATTCCCCTCCTATCATCCCCCTCTCCCTCTCCTCCCCTTCTCCTTCCCTCCTCTCTTCTCCTCTCCAACTGAGGTGATGCTGGCAGATCTTTTGATCATTTCCAGGTTCCACTAACCCAAGGTCATTGATTTCCTTTTCTCACATTTCTTCTTACTATCCTTTTCTTTCCTCTGCCCCTCCCCTCCTTCCCCCTCTCTCCCCCTCCCCTCCCTCTCTCCCCCTCCCCTCCCTCTCTCCCCCACCCCTTGTCCCCGGGGCTAATCGGCCCCACGTGAAGAGACCTGACAGTCAGAGCTAGTCAGAAGACCGACGGTTTAAATGGAGTTTAGAGCAACATGCTCAGGGAGAATATTCACACAGAAACTCCAGAGCAAACAACTGCCTTCCTTCGTGTACACGGGGCACATTTATTCAATCCATTATGAAAACCAATCAAACCACGACTCACCACAATTATATTGGAACAGACAGACCAATGACTTAACACTGTTTCATTTGTCTAATGATTAAATTAAACGAGTGCCTAATCAAAACTGTTCCAATTAGCCAGTAGCCAAAGCGTTCCAGTATACCCGTCTCCACCGTTCGGCTGATAAAACCCTCCTGCGTTATTAAACTAATGCATCCCATTTCATATCATCATCTCTACGTTTACGAGCAGACATGTTTTTCACCGGTTAAATGTTATTGGTTTAATCTGGCTCACGGTTGTTAACCAGCATCCAACCGAACACTAACCTGTGAAGTGTGTTTTATTCAGATCGCCTCGTATGTAATGACCAAAGCAATTCTCCCCCATCTCTTACCCCACCCCACCTCTCTCTTCTCTCTTTGCAAATTGTGCTGACTGTTTTGCCCTTGAACAGTCCTCATTAAGCTAATGCAAACCTTCACAACGGAAACAGCAAACAACCGACACAAACGGCGGCCTCTGAGGCTGGGAGGTGGTCATTATGGAAATCAGCTCGCTGTGAGAGGAGCCGTGGTGAGAGGGCCTTGTTCATTAATTCATGCTCCGCAAATCGCTAACTAATTTAGCCCCGCTGTCTTCCCTTCCTCTCCCCTGTACCCCGTAATGGCTTGTTCCATAGAATTATTTGTCTCCTCTTCATCTGGGCTCCCCACAGCGACCGCCGGGCCAGTCCAGATGAAGTGGGGAGTCCAGATGAATCCTGATCTAAGCATTAGGAACCTCTCTGTCCTCACTACCTGGAATAAACAAGTTCCTGTTGATGTGTTTCATTTGGACTGAGATCTGATTATGATGTTAGAAAATATATGTAGACCGAGAGAGATGTAGACAGAGAGAGAGAGAGATACAGAGAGATGTAGAAAGAGAGATAGAGACAGAGAGATATAGACAGAGAGATAGAGACAGATAGATAGATACAGAGATATAGACAGAGAGAGAGATAGAGAGAGATATAGACAGAGAGAGAGATATAGACAGAGAGAGAGACACAGAGAGATGTAGACAGAGAGATGAGGGTCTCCCTACCTCTCTCCACCTGGTTCCTCTTTGGATCAGGTCCTGAGTCCAGGGTGGCCACGTCTCCCTCTCTGGGTCCTGGCAGAGCACTTGGAGACACGCCCAGTAAAGCATGGCAGGAGGACAGCCCGTTCTGGTGTCGGTCTGGAACAGACAGTGCAGATGGACGTTTGAATTAAACACAGCATCGGTATGCTGGGTCAGGGGTTAAGGGTCAGGGGTTAAGGGTCAGGGGTTAAGGATCAGGGGTTAAGGGTCAGCGTACGTACGGTTCTGTTCTGTGTGAGCTGGAGAACTGGAGACGCTGCTGCTGTGATGAGAAGACAACTGACTCCCAGACCTCCTGCCATCATCCAGAGAGGGAACTGGAGAGGGACTGTCTCGTACACGCTCCTACAGAACAACACAGCCCAGTGGAAACACCTGATATAAGCACTACCTTGGATACTGCAACTGACTACCTAACTGAACTACATTACCCATGATGCTCTGACATACCTTTATGACAGAGGTGACCATGCGTCCACGCGAGGACAGGGTGGAGTGGTGGACTTGGGCTGCGGAGGCCATGCTGGCCAACGTGTTGAGATGGTTCATCTGACTCATTGCCATAGAGACGGACGCAGGGGCGAGGCTGACAGGGATGAGAGGGTGTGACATCATCATGAAGGGCAGGTGGTCCAGACCTGAAGGAGGGAGGGACAGGAGGACGGGGGGATAAAGGGAGAGGAGAGAGAGAGGGAGAGAGGAGAGAGAGAGAGAGAGAGAGAGGGATAGAGAGAGGGAGCGAGAGAGGGGGGATAAAGGGAGAGAGAAAGGAGAGTGATAGAGTGAGAGAGAGGGAGAGAGAGAGAGAGATAGTGAGAGAGAGAGGGATAGAGAGAGGGAGCGAGAGAGGGGGGATAAAGGGAGAGAGAAAGGAGAGTGATAGAGTGAGAGAGAGGGATACGTGTTGATTATTTTCAGGACCTGTATATTACGTTCTGATATATCTTACGGTTCTCACCATGTGTGCTCTTGTTAGTGGAGAACTATACATTTGTGAAGTATTAAATCCTTTTGCCAGTCAGACTGGTGCTGTAATAGATCCAGGTCGCATATCTACATATCTATCTGTCATATCTATCTGTCAGGCTAGCTGACACCCAGTTCCCTTCCACTGGTTGAAGTTATTTGGTTCCCACTTCTGAGACGAATACCAGAAGCAAGGCGGGAGTTGTGGAGGGAGGGGGCGAGAGGGGGAGAGAGGGGGAGAGAGGAGGAGGGCGAGAGGGGGAGAGAGGGGGCGGGGCGATGAGGACGGGTGTCTGAGAATAAAGGTTACCAGCCTCTTTCACTTCACATCCTGACATTTCTCCTCTTGAATAAAAAGCGTATGTAAAGGCTTCCAAATGAACCGGCTTCTGTGGCAAGGTCCCTGACCAGTAAGTAAGTGAGTAAATGCAATAGGCACAATTAAAAATGACTTAAATGTGGACAAAAGAAGACAATTTCCGGGATGGTGGTATGATATTTCCCTCTCGTTTCATGTTCACTTCATTCATTTATTTACATGTTTGATTCGTTATTCTCTCTTCCTAAGTCCTCAAACCCAATTCATCCTTCTGGTTGTACGGAATCCTATTTCACGGAGTTCGGGAGAGTCCGAGATCAAGTGTGTGTGTGCACAACTCTACATTATTGTATTTTGGACCAGTGGAAACACAAAAGAGGGACCAACTCCATATTAACGGCCAGGATTTAAATTAAAGCGTTTACTCTCCGGGAAAACATACACCTGAGAAATCTGAATGGAACAGCACAATGAATGAAAATCTATTTTAAGAATAAAGGGTATATTACACTATAATTCACAAAAATATTTAATAATTATTATATATATAATCGTATTGCATTTCCACAAGATCAAACCTTATGTTAAGAGAGTATTGACAAATAATGATGACAAGCAATTTTCTGATCAAAACTAAATGACATATTATGGCTTTCAAGTGACACAGGATGACAAATTCATGCCTTAAATGTATACAACTTTTCCTAAAATGTAAAAACAAAAATGCATGCTTCAACCCATGATCCATATTATAAATAATAATATGTTATTCAGGCAAAAAGTAAAAACCAAACCAATCTAAATACAAGACCTGAGATGTAGTTAAGTTTTTAAATTCCTACTTATTATTCTGTTGGAGTCCAGTTTATTGAAATTCACATTTCTTCCACCTTACTTGAACTGAACTTTATAGCCGTGTATCTGGAGGAGTTGTGGGGCACAGAATGTGCTGAGGAATAGGATAAACAGACAGAACCCAAAGAAGACCTCAAACACCAAGAGATTACCCCAACCCGAGGAGTGCGTGTGTGTGTGTGTGTGTGTGTGTGTTTGTAGGTGTGTAGGTGTAGGTGTGTGTGGGTGTAGCTGTGTGTGTTTGGACTAGAGACTAATTCTGGTCAAAACCATCATAAATGAAGGATGCCATATGTCTGTGGATTTGGCAACTGACACGGTGTGCTGCCAGACAGATACAGTCTGTATTAGAGATGCACGGTGACATGGTGTGCTACCAGACAGATACAGTCTGTATTAGAGATGCACGGTGACATGGTGTGCTGCCAGACAGATGCAGTCTGTATTAGAGATGCACGGTGACATGGTGTGCTGCCAGACAGATACAGTCTGTATTAGAGATGCACGGTGAAATGGTGTGCTGCCAGACAGATACAGTCTGTATTAGAGATGCACGGTGACATGGTGTGCTGCCAGACAGATACAGTCTGTATTAGAGATGCACGGTGACATGGTGTGCTGCCAGACAGATACAGTCTGTATTAGAGATGCACGGTGACATGGTGTGCTGCCAGACAGATACAGTCTGTATTAGAGATGCACGGTGACATGGTGTGCTGCCAGACAGATACAGTCTGTATTAGAGATGCACGGTGACATGGTGTGCTGCCAGACAGATACAGTCTGTATTAGAGATGCACGGTGACATGGTGTGCTGCCAGACAGATACAGTCTGTATTAGAGATGCACGGTGACATGGTGTGCTGCCAGACAGATGCAGTCTGTATTAGAGATGCACGGTGAAATGGTGTGCTGCCAGACAGATACAGTCTGTATTAGAGATGCACGGTGACATGGTGTGCTGCCAGACAGATACAGTCTGTATTAGAGATGCACGGTGACATGGTGTGCTGCCAGACAGATACAGTCTGTATTAGAGATGCACGGTGACATGGTGTGCTGCCAGACAGATACAGTCTGTATTAGAGATGCACGGTGACATGGTGTGCTGCCAGACAGATACAGTCTGTATTAGAGATGCACGGTGACATGGTGTGCTGCCAGACAGATACAGTCTGTATTAGAGATGCACGGTGACATGGTGTGCTGCCAGACAGATACAGTCTGTATTAGAGATGCACGGTGAAATGGTGTGCTGCCAGACAGATACAGTCTGTATTAGAGATGCACGGTGACATGGTGTGCTGCCAGACAGATACAGTCTGTATTAGAGATGCACGGTGACATGGTGTGCTGCCAGACAGATACAGTCTGTATTAGAGATGCACGGTGAAATGGTGTGCTGCCAGACAGATACAGTCTGTATTAGAGATTCACGGTGACATGGTGTGCTGCCAGACAGATACAGTCTGTATTAGAGATGCACGGTGACATGGTGTGCTGCCAGACAGATACAGTCTGTATTAGAGATGCACGGTGACATGGTTTGCTGCCAGACAGATACAGTCTGTATTAGAGATGCACGGTGACATGGTGTGCTGCCAGACAGATACAGTCTGTATTTGAGATGCACAGTGACATGGTGTGCTGCCAGACAGATACAGTCTGTATTAGAGATGCACGGTGACATGGTGTGCTGCCAGACAGAGAACTGTATTAGAGATGCACGGTGACATGGTGTGCTGCCAGACAGAGAACTGTATTAGAGATGCACGGTGAAATGGTGTGCTGCCAGACAGAGAACTGTATTAGAGAACCACAGTGAACAAGCCCTTCAATTTGACCAACAAAACAAACAGATGTTAAAGGACGCTGTTTGTCCAGGTTGCCGAGTTTTCCCAGTTTTTTACCAGTACACATTTATGCACATTTATACACACGTATGCATTTTTTTCGCCTTATCTTGGCTCGGTCGCCGTTGCAAATGACAATTTGTTCTCAATCGGCCTACCTGGTCTAAAAAAGGTTATATATTAAAAAAATCACCAGGAAATTAAAACAAGTGTAACATGTATGAAATAAAATCACAGCCATTTTGCTCTTGAAGTTTTAAGATAAATTGCCTTTGAAGAAGACTATGCTTGTCAAAGGAGATTGTTGTTATTTAACACCCAGCGTTTGACCCGGTCCTTCAAATAAAACTATTCTGAAAGCAGAGACCAAATCGTAGAGAGCAATATAAATATTGAATATTCAATCAGACAAAACAGAAACTCAACAATGGATGAGAACGGGAAACAACAGAGAGATAATGACCCCTCTGTCGCCGTGCCAACAGATCGCTGAGCAATCCAGAACACAAAGATGCCAAACCATGACCAAATTCCACACAATTATCAGAAATATAATAGAATGTGTGCAAACAGAGAAAAGAGATGGGGAAAAAGAATGAAAAAGAAAGCGAGAGAATAAAAGACCCTTTTAGTGAATTAGTTGTATAGCCCATATGGTGTGAAATTAGTCTGGTCAGACAGACGCCTCAACGAGAGCAGGAACAAAGACAAAAGATTTTCCTCTTGAATAGAACGAGATGAACAGATGTTGAATGAACAAATAGGTTAGTGGTTGCTATTGGATGTAGCTAATTACATAATATAGATGTTATCCCATCTCAACACAATTCCAAACAAAAGACCAACATTGACTCATTAGACAACTAAAAATAAAACATAAGGAAACAGAAGAACAAAAAGAGAAAAATACACACTAAGAAATCACGTGAATAAAAGGTTTGTGTTGGATGGCAAAAGTTTTAGGGGTCCTGTGTTGTACAGACCCCCACCCCCACCCCCGCCCCACAACACCCCTTATACCCCCCAACCCCACCCCACCCATCACCTCATATGTAGGGACGACACCCAGCTGCCTGGTTAATGTAGGTAATGAGATTGGTGTTTAAGGCTCTTTGTGTGTGTGTGTGTGTGTGTGCAGCAGTGTTTGTATGTGTGTGTTGGTGTGTGTATGTGTGTGTATGCAGCAGAGTGTGTGTGTGTGCAGCAATGTGTGTGTGTGTGTGTATGTGTGTGTGTGTGTGTTGTTGTGTGTATGTGTGTGTATGCAGCAGTGTACACACACACATGATTTAGACAGGATCCGTATGGAGGAAGTGGTTGCCTTTATGGAACAACAGAAGAAATCCTGTGTGATTTTAAGCAGTTCGTCCTATAATTAACCGTGATTAACATTGTTTTATCGCCTATGGTAACAGTGTTAAACAACACACACATACACACACACAAACACGCACACACACGCACACGCACACAGACAGATGCTGCACACTAATTTGAGCCAGTTACAACAGAAACATTATCCTGCATCAACAGGAAACTTAATTTGTACGTTGTTTGACACAACGCATGTAAAGACAAATCTAGTTTAAACTTCAACGACAAATATTAAAAGTTTTAGAAGCCTTAAGCTTAAGTTTGAAGGCAATAGCAGAATACAGTGATGATCAAATGAAGAGACGGCATCAGTATCTCCACAGGAACTATAAACAGGCTTTAAGGAGATAGACACAAACAGGAAATGTTTAGGCTGGGGAAGGAGATGATGTAACACAGAGGGTTTAAACCCAGAGGCACCACACATCTGGGAATGCGAGCAAAGCAAACGCAACAGGTCACAATGATTGTTTGAGCAGCTGAAACGCTCCTTACCACGATCATGTTAAAGTGAAAACCTGAAACGTTGACATTTTAAATAATTATTTCTATCAAAATAGTGTGATGTGTTTACTTCAGGGCAGTGGCTGGAGAGGCCCTGAAACACACATACAAACGCCTCTGAACGCGACAGCTAGCAGGGCTGAGAAAGCATCGGAGAGAAAAAGATTAAATTGATGAAAGACAGGAAAAATGATGAGGTGAAATAAAATCAGGGTGGATGTGTATTTTTGGCGACGCACACGCTTTCACAGAGATTGGTATTAAGTTGGTAAGTGCCGGCCAGAAGACCTGGGTGCTGATGATCGAAGGAGGCATTTAAAGAGTCCTAGCATGTTGTGTGTGGAGCCAGCTGGGACAAACACAGACAGACACACACACATCCTCATTAATCATAGATGGTATTTGTGCCATTATGTTGCTGTCGTCTCAGATGATGTCTGATCTTCCTTTTCCAAAGGTCACATTAGCCTTTATAAGATTAAAGCTGACACACGGGAAGTACAGCCAGCAGAATAGCTCGTCTCACAGCCACAGAAAACAATCACATTAAAGAGAAACAAAGGCACATATTCCTAGTGTACAGACCCGGGAATACGGAGGAGAAAAGGGCTTGTTTCACTGAATCAGCGTGCAGCATAATGAACCGTTTAGACACATCTACGTCTGAAATGCAGGAGCCAACAGAAACACCTGGTTACAGGAGTGTCGCCTGGTTACAGGAGTGTCGCCTGGTTACCGATGTGTCGCCTGGTTACAGGTGCGTCTCCTGGTTACCGATGTGTCGCCTGGTTACAGGTGCGTCTCCTGGTTACAGGAGTGTCTCCTGGTTACCGATGTGTCGCCTGGTTACAGATGCGTCTCCTGGTTACAGGAGTGTCGCCTGGTTACCGATGTGTCGCCTGGTTACAGGTGCGTCGCCTGATTACCGATGTGTCGCCTGGTTACCGGTGTGTCGCCTGGTTACAGGTGCGTCTCCTGGTTACAGGAGTGTCGCCTGGTTACCGATGTGTCGCCTGGTTACAGGTGCGTCGCCTGATTACCGATGTGTCGCCTGGTTACCGGTGTGTCGCCTGGTTACAGGTGCGTCGCCTGGTTACCGATGTGTCGCCTGGTTACAGGAGTGTCGCCTGGTTACAGGTGTGTCGCCTGGTTACAGGTGTGTCGCCTGGTTACAGGTGTGTCGCCTGGTTACAGGTGTGTCGCCTGGTTACAGGAGTGACGCCTGGTTACAGGTGTGTCGCCTGGTTACAGGTGTGTCGCCTGGTTACAGGTGTGTCGCCTGGTTACAGGAGTGTCGTCTGGTTACAGGTGTGTCGCCTGGCTACAGGAGTGTCGCCTGGTTACAGGAGTGTCGCCTGGTTACAGGTGTGTCCCCTGGTTACAGGAGTGTCGCCTGGTTACAGGTGTGTTGCCGTACAGTGCCTGGAGTGTCACATAGGCTGGTGCCAATCAGCCCAGCTCCATCCAGAGTGGGTGTCAGACACGGCTGCCTTGTGTTGTTGGGCTCTAGCGACTCCTGGTGGCAGGTCAAGTAACTGCAAATTCAACCTTGGGTGTCTGACAGACATAAGACTCTCCTGCCAGCGCATACGTACCAGCAAACACTTCCTGGTTGAGCAAAGACTACCATAAGCCGAATCATTTGGTGAGAGAGGGACCAGGGGGAACTCATTCTAACCCTAATCGTTCCCCAAAAATGTGCTAACTTAAATAAAGTGGAATTCAAAATGGTCATTACACTGATAGGAATTTGATTACACACACACACACACACACAATAGCACTCACACACAAGTGTTCATACACACACACACACACACACAATAGCACTCACACACAAGTGTTCATACACACACACACACACACACACACTCACACAATAGCACTCACACACAAGTGTTCATACACACACGCACACACACACACAATAGCACTCACACACAAGTGTTCATACACACACAGTCACAGCATGTCTTTTCACAGAGATGGTCTGTTTTTAGAACTGCTGTAAACAGAGTAATTACAGCTAAGCATCCAGACACAGATAACAGATGTGTGTGTTTGAATGTGTGTGTGTGTGTGTGTGTGTGTGTGTGTGTGTGTGTGTGTCTGTGTGTGTGCTTGTCTATTACACGTTAAGTTTACTTGTAAAATAAGGTGTTATTTCACACAAAAGTAAAGTGAATGGTGTAACTCCTGATTTGTTTTACTATTTTATACTGGTTGACTGGTTAACCTGAGTGACCCTCTGACTTAGGGCTTTCTGAAGCAAGACCACTCCTCTCTCTCTCTCATCTGTGTGTCTCTTTCTCTATTTCTGTCTTTCTTCATCTCTCTCTCTCTCCATTTCTCTTTATAAAGCACCTCATAAAAACAGAGTCATTTGTAATTCTGTTCATGCCTTGATAATCTCTGTCATCTGTCTCAACATACAGATACCGTTTTAAGCAGTCAATAACCAGCGGGCCGTCCGACACTGGATCAATACACAGCCGTCTTTTGCATTCAAGATACTAAATTACACAGAAAAAAAGTATTGATTTACGTCTTCCTTTCTATTTTAACCTTCTATTCCTTCCTCTCTCTCTCCCTCTCTTTCTCTCCCCCTCCCCCTCCCTTCACTCCCCTCTCCCACTCTCTCCCTCCCCACCTCTCCCCCTCTCTCTCCCCCCCCTCTCTCTCCCTCCCCCCTCTCCCTCTCTTTCTCTCTCCCCCCTCTCTCCCTCCCCTCTCCCTCTCTTTCTCTCTCCCCCTCTCTCCCTCTCTCCCTCCCACCTCTCCCCCTCTCTCTCTCCTCCCCTCTCTCTCCCTCTATCTCCCTCCACTCTCTCTCTCTCTCCCCCCATGTCTCTCCCTCCCCTCTCCCTCTTTTTCTCTCTCCCCCCTCTCTCCCTCTCTCCTTGTCTCTGGCTGCTCAGTAAGCACATTGAATGGGCTGACTCTTTCTGTTCGTCTGTGCTATAGAAACTGGGAGATGCATTTCAGGTAGCCCTGGTCACTAACACAATGACATCATCAAACTCACATATCTCAAACAGAGGTTTATATTAAGACTCCTGACCTCCGCAGAACAACACGCTGTCTTCAACCAGTTAATTAAGGAGGAGGATGAAGCAGTGGTTGTTTTTTCCTTAACTCTTTCAAAGGTTCTCTAATAATGTCCCATTCTGATGATGTCATTCCTTATCGGGGTCCAGTTGTGCTGTTGACATGGTGACAGAGGCACAATCACACAGTGTGATGTCTGCCAACCAGCATTGCAGATGGGAGCAGTAATATTCTATATTTAAGTGCTGCAGGCCAGCTGTTTGAAGACCTACATTCCACTTCTAACTCAGAGCTCTTAACGGAGAACCGGGATGGGTTGGGTTTCCAAAAGGCCTCTGGAGAATGGAACGACTGATTGTTCTAAACAAATTACAATATGTCATTGTATAGTTCTTCTGAAATCCCACAGACCCTGTCTGATGTCTCTGACCGACTGGTTATGACTGACTGGTTCTGATGACTCTGACTGACTGGTTCTGATGATTCTGACTGACAGATTATGCCTGACTGATTCTAACTACACTGACAGGTTCTGATTAACTGATTCTGACTGACTGGTTCTGACTAACTGGTTATGATGACGCTGACCGACTGGTTCTGACTGACTGGTTCTGACTGTGATGGTTGTGGGTTGACCTCCAGACTCACCCAGACTGGAGGAGTTCTGGTGATGGTCTCCACTCTCTCCATTTGTCCCCTGTTGATGATGATGATGATGATGCTGGTGGTGGTTACCGTGGTAACCCCCCATCACCTCTAACTTGATTTTCTTGGCCTTCATTGCCTCGGCCAGAGCGGACGCGGTCAGACCTGAGAGAGAGAGAGAGATAGAAAGAGAGAGGGAGGAGTCACAGCGAGAGGGAGGAGTCACAGAGAGAGGGAGGAGTCACAGAGAGAGGGAGGAGTCACAGAGAGAGAGTGACAGAAAGAGAGAGGGAGGAGTCACAGAGAGAGAGGGAGGAGTCACAGAAAGAGGGAGAGATCAATGAGGCATAGATCAGTGTCCTCTAGTATTGGGGAATGTGGGTAACAGCTGGTTGTCATGAGCCGTCTCCATGGAGACAAAGTGAACACTTAAAATGACTTGTCTTAAATACATTACCCAGCAAATGAAACAGCCGGGCCTGACTTCAATAATACATTATCAAGAAAATAAACAGCTGTCCCTGATGTCTATACACTATCCAGCAAACAGGAAACAGCCGGTCCTTATATGCAAAAACATCACCTGGTTATCGTCTGGTTATCGTCTGGTTCTCACCTGGTTCTCACCTGGTTCTCACCTGGTTCTCACCTGGTTATCACCTGGTTCTCACAGTCAAATGAAGTCGTTATAGTGCATATAGTTCATCACAACCAGTTTGATTTGACCAAACCTGCTCTGAAATGAAGCGACAGGCTCTGCCATCACAAACCGTTCTTCCCTCTGTTGTCTCCTAACTAAATGTCAAGATCACAGCGTGATAGAAACCCAGGCCCACCAGAGACTGGTGAGGAGCATTTCAAAGGTTTCATTCAGATTCACACTTGACTAAACAAAAATACATTCAGTTGGGTCTCTCTTCTTACTCTCTCCTCCCCTTTCTAAGTCTCATCTGGCCTTTCAGTTCTAATCTCCAGTGCTGACATTGATGTTCTGACCTCTCCTCCAGTTAAAAGAGCTAAGACTTCCAGACCCAGTGAGTGATACTGAGAGGAAGACTCTTTCAGGGACTCTCTGTGGAGGAGGAGCCTTTTGAACCCACAGTAAAGAGGACTTTTAGAAATTACTTCTTTTGAGGTGGAGAATGAGCCGATCGAGTTTCGAGAAAGCACACAAAGCGAAGGGCATCTTTGAACAATGAACAGTGAACGCACACTTCACAGTGGAAAAAGTGAACGAAGAATACACACTTCACAGAGGAAAAGAGTGAACAAAGAATACATACTTCACAGTGGAAGTAGTGACCAGGTAATACACACTTCACAGAGGAAGTAGTGGACAGGTAATACACACTTCACAGTGGAAGTAGTGGACAGGTAATACACACTTCACAGTGGAAGTAGTGGACAGGTAATACACACTTCACAGAGGAAGTAGTGGACAGGTAATACACACTTCACAGTGGAAGTAGTGGACAGGTAATACACACTTCACAGTGGAAGCCTCTTGACAGTATATAAGCCTGTAGTCAGGGAACAGGTGTCTGTGTGTGTTTCTCACCAGTAGGGGGCATGATACCAGCCGACATCAGCCCACTGACGGAATGTGACAGGAGGTGTTGGTTCTCTGATGATGTCATACTCTGAGCTCGCTTAGGCGGGCGACCCGGACGAGAACTGGAAACAGAATGAAAAAGACACACCCGTTACCGGCACGCATGATTAGAACAGTTACAGCCGTAAAACATGTCACATTGCTGATCTCAATAAAATACAATAAAAACAAAGACACTAGTTAGGCTTCTTGTACAATATTTTGTAAGAGCATGTGGTCCCAATGGCATTTGAACCGCCAACCTTGACATTGCATCAACATTGCATTTTGTGGAAACACAGTGCTTCCTCTGACCTCAGCCACCTCTTAGCCAATCATCCTTTGTCAAATATTAACACAGCTTTGCCTTTCTGTCCTCCCCTCATGCCCTTTAAGTTCTCACCCCCTCATATCCCCCTCCCCCACATCTCTCTCCACCCTCTCTCACTCCCCCTCTCTCCACCCTGTCTCCTTTTCTCGCTCTGTCTCTCTCTCTCTCTCTTTTTATCCTCTAATGGTTCAGTTGTTTTACTTACCAGAGAGTAAATAAATTAACTAAACACCTTTTAATCATGCAGAAAGAGACATTTATAATGATGAGAGGATTAGGGCTCATCTCAATCTCAGCTCATCTCTATCTCAGCTCATCTCTATCTCAGCTCATCTCTATATCAGCTCATCTCTATCTCAGCTCATCTCTATCTCAGCTCATCTCTATCTCAGCTCATCTCTATATCAGCTCATCTCTATCTCAGCTCATCTCCATCTCAGCTCATCTCTATCTCAGCTCATCTCTATCTCAGCTCATCTCTATCTCAGCTCATCTCTATCTCAGCTCATCTCTATCTCAGCTCATCTCTATCTCAGCTCATCTCTATCACACCTCATCTCTATCTCAGCTCATCTCCATCTCAGCTCATCTCTATATCAGCTCATCTCTATCTCAGCTCATCTCTATCTCAGCTCATCTCTATATCAGCTCCTCTCTATCTCAGCTCATCTCTATAACAGCTCATCTCTATATCAGCTCATCTCTATCTCAGCTCATCTCTATCTCAGCTCATCTCTATCTCAGCTCATCTCTATCTCAGCTCATCTCTATCTCATCTCCTTCTCAGCTCATCTCTATCTCAGCTCATCTCTATATCAGCTCATCTCTATATCAGCTCATCTCTATCTCATCTCTTTCTCAGCTCATCTCTATATCAGCTCATCTCTATATCAGCTCATCTCTATCTCAGCTCATCTCTATCTCAGCTCATCTCTATCTCAGCTCATCTCTATCTCAGCTTATCTCTATCTCAGCTCATCTCTCCCTCATCTCATCTCTCTTTCCACTCATTTCATCTCTTTCCATCTCTCTCTCCACTCAGCTCATCTCTACCTGTCCCCCTCTCTTTGAATCTATGTGTTAAGAACACGGTAATCTTGGCTAAACGTTTGTCTATTAGCTCCATATACAGTATATCTAAGCTTTAACAAAGCTTGTAAGAATGGTTTAATTAGACTGCTACTGTAGCCCACCTGAGACCTCATCAGATAGGAAACAACTAAACACTGCTAGTCTCCTGTAGAAAAATGACAAGTTTTAGGAAGGAACTAAACAAAGTGAGCAGATCAGATTATATAGCTCCTTTTTAGGATTTATTAATTAGCCTTTAAGAACTTTCTGTAGAATGGATGAAACAGGATTGGATACGCAAATCAATAAACTGTTCCCAGAAATTGTATCGTAAAGAGTTGGATAGAGAGATAGAGGGGTAGACAGAGAAAAACAGAGAAATCAGAACAACAGGGTGAGGAAAAGAGAGAGATAAAGAGGGTGAGATAAAGAGGGTTAGAAAGAGGGTGAGAAAGAGGGAGAGAAAGAGGGAGAGAGAGAGGGAGAGAGAGGTGGAGAGAGAGAGGGAGAATGCATCTAACCAGTCAGGGTGCCTTTCAGGACATTTAATTAAAATCTAATCCCACAATCATTAAGGCTCACATAAATTAAGCTGTCATTCACAAGATTTATGGATTCCTATTTGCATATCGCATACAATTCATCAGTTACTGGAGGATGAAAGGGGATCAAACCCCTGTAGACCCGCCCACGGAGGGTGGGGGGATGGGTGGGGTGGGGGGGGGGGCGCGAGAGAGAAACAAGACAGATGAAGAGGTGAAATGTGAAAGAGACAAAGACTGTGGGACAGAGAGAGACAGCGACCTGCCGCAACAAAAGACTAATGACACAAAACCCTTATTGTGAAAAGAGGGTCACGCGACATTTCTGAATAAATTAGCGACGAAAGGTAAATGTTTATCTCACAGTGTTAATCATGAAGTCTGTGCCCTGTGAGTCGACACTGGAGGGAAATGACTAACCCTGTAAGGTCAAAGTTCATCGGGGTTTGACATTTCGATAAACAGGAAACAGGAGACTAGAGATGTCTAGACACCCCATTAACACTAGTACAGAAACACACATCGACGTGCTTGAACGTGTGTTATGGTTTCGCTGTGGAACGTTCTGCTGGCGACCCCATCCTCTGACCCTGCGCCCCAAAAGCAGTCCAGCTTTATACATTCCTCGGTAAGTGCACATCAGAAACAGCCAAACCAGAGGGTAAACCAACTGATATCCCCAAATGTTTCCACGGTGAGTATTTATTGGAACACGTGTAACCCGCAGAATGTAGCCCAGCTATTAATACACAGGCCCGTAATTTTCCCTCAGTGGTGTTGTGACAAAAAGGTTTGCCAGGTTAATTTGATGAGCTGATATCACCAGAGTTCCCAGCCCGGCATAATGACTTGTTATTATTGTCACTCATTATAAGACTAACCAATAGGGACCAGACTCGCTATTATCTGAGCCAATGGGGACGTGACATTGTCCTGTCTGGGGGAGGGGCCTTGGCGTGTGAGTTTGGCTGCAATGCAGCATGATTGGTCGAAACATCAGAGGATCAACATCTACATGAGGGTCTACATGAGGTTCTACACAGAGGGTCTACATGAGGGTCTACATGAGGGTCTACACGGAGGATCTACATAAGGGTCTACATGAGGGTCTACATGAGGGTCTACATGAGGGTCTACATGAGGGTCTACATTAGGATCTACACAGAGGGTTTACATCAAAGTCTACATCTACACAGAGGGTCTACATGAGGGTCTACACAGAGGGTCTACATCTACACAGAGGGTCTACATGAGGGTCTACATGAGGGTCTACATGAGGGTCTACATGAGGGTCTACATGAGGGTCTACATGAGGATCTACATGAGGGTCTACATGAGGGTCTACATGAGGATCTACATTAGGATCTACACAGAGGGTCTACATCAAAGTCTACATCTACACAGATGGTCTACATGAGGGTCTACACAGAGGGTCTACGTCTACACAGATGGTCTACATCTACACAGATGGTCTACATCTACACAGAGGGTCTACGTCTACACAGATGGTCTACATCTACACAGAGGGTCTACATCTACACAGATGGTCTACATCTACACAGATGGTCTACATCTACACAGAGGGTCTACATGAGGGTCTACACAGAGGGTCTACGTCTACACAGATGGTCTACATCTACACAGAGGGTCTACATCTACACAGATGGTCTACATCTACACAGATGGTCTACATCTACACAGAGGGTCTACACAGAGGGTCTACACAGAGGGTCTACACAGATGGTCTTCATCTACACAGATGGTCTACATATACACAGAGGGTCTACGTCTACACAGATGGTCTACATCTACACAGAGGGTCTACATCTACACAGATGGTCAACATCTACACAGAGGGTCTACATGAGGGTCTACACAGAGGGTCTACATCTACACAGATGGATCTGGTCTACATCTACACAGATGGTCTACATCTACACAGATGGTCTACATCTACACAGAGGGTCTACACAGAGGGTCTACACAGAGGGTCTACACAGATGGTCTACATATACACAGAGGGTCTACATCTACACAGATGGTCTACATCTACACAGAGGGTCTACATCTACACAGATGGTCTACATCTACACAGAGGGTCTACATGAGGGTCTACACAGAGGGTCTACGTCTACACAGATGGTCTACATCTACACAGAGGGTCTACATCTACACAGATGGTCTACATCTACACAGATGGTCTACATCTACACAGAGGGTCTACATGAGGGTCTACACAGAGGGTCTACGTCTACACAGATGGTCTACATCTACACAGAGGGTCTACATCTACACAGATGGTCTACATCTACACAGAGGGTCTACATCTACACAGATGGTCTACATCTACACAGATGGTCTACATCTACACAGATGGTCTACATCTACACAGAGGGTCTACATCTACACAGATGGTCTACATCTACACAGAGGGTCTACATCTACACAGATGGTCTACATCTACACAGATGGTCTACATCTACACAGAGAGTCTACATCTACACAGAGGGTCTACATCTACACAGAGAGTCTACATCTACACAGAGGGTCTACATGAGGGTCTACACAGAGGGTCTACGTCTACACAGATGGTCTACATCTACACAGAGGGTCTACATCTACACAGAGAGTCTACGTCTACATCACTACTACATGTATACTACAGGAGACCTGTTGGAGTGGCAGAGGAAGAAAAATACACCTCCATCCCTCCTCACCTTTCCTGTCCTCTCTTCCTCTTCCTCAACTATGTGCAATTTGGCAAGAAATAGCCGTTTAAAGCAGTGGCCAAGTAACCAAAAGGTATCTGGTTCAAATCCCTGAATAATGTGTTCAGTTTGTCTCTTGTCCATTTTCTCAACCATCTCTCTCTTTAACACTAACATATGAAGCTGTGGTGAAGGATGATATCAGCACTCTGATTGCAGTGTAAGTTTACATATTTATACATATATAAAAGCCTTATTGGCCAATCAGTAACCCCCTCCGAAAGTGATCACTGTCTGATGACCCGCCTGAGAAATGTGTCAACAGAATAACTCCTAAACTGAATGTACTTGAATCTGCTTGATAGAGATTTCATATGGACATGTTTCTGTTTTGTTCAATTGTTTTTATTGTCCTGTATCTGTTTTTTACATGTTTCCTATTGACCTGTATCTGTTTTTTACATGTTTCCTATTGACCTGTATCTGTTTTTTTACATGTTTCCTATTGACCTGTATCTGTTTTTTACATGTTTCCTATTGACCTGTATCTGTTTTTTACATGTTTCCTATTGACCTGTATCTGTTTTTTACATGTTTCCTATTGACCTGTATCTGTTTTTTTTACATGTTTCCTATTGACCTGTATCTGTTTTTTACATGTTTCATATTGACCTGTATCTGTTTTTACATGTTTCCTATTGACCTGTATCTGTTTTACAGAGACTCCCTATTGCATATTGTCCTGTATCTAAAACCTGTCCTGTATCTGTTTTACAGAGACCTGCTACTTTGCATATTGTCCTGTATCTGTTTTACAGAGACTCGCTACTTTGCATATTGTCCTGTATCTGTTTTACAGAGACTCCCTGCTTTGCATATTGTCCTGTATCTGTTTTACAGAGACTCGCTACTTTGCATATTGTCCTGTATCTGTTTTGCAGAGACTTGCTACTTTGCATATTGTCCTGTATCTGAAATCTGATTGTTGCATAGCGCATAGGGGGCGGGGTTATCTCTACATTGTCCCAAGGCACGGTCGATGGAGAACATGGTCCTGAAAGAACCAGACACACAGGACAATATAGTTTTAATCCTTGTCTCCCCCATCCTATGTGGGTCAGGACAGGCCATTCATTCCTCCACTCCCTTTGTCCTTCACTTCACCAGGGTTCAATGGTCGACAGAAATAGTCTGTTTTATCCAGAGCAGAGAATAAATCAGGCCTTCTGTTTTCAGTGGCTCTGAGCTCGACAGTTAAGGGTTGATGTGAGCACACAGACACACACGCACACACACGCACACGCATACACACACGCACGCACGCACACACACACACACGTACACACACGCACACGCACACACACACACACACACACACGTACACACACACACACTTGTACAGTGTCGTACACACACACGCACACACACACACACGTACACACGCACAAACACGTACACACACACGCACACACACTTCTTAACATTACAAGAACACGCCAGAGGTTTCTCCTCAGGTTTCTCCTCAGTGGGGCACACCAAAACCTGGAAGATCAAAATGCATTATGAGATTTCATTGTTTTATACTCAGATCTTGAACCACGTCTTCAAATGCACTGTTAGTCGCTCTTCAAATAGACAGGGGTTTTCCCACGACTGACTCGTTTTACTTCCCAAAACTAAAGTTCCCTCTATTACCATGTCCTGAACACTCTCTGTTTGTCCTGAACACTCTCTGTTTGTCCTGAACACTCTCCGTTTGTCCTGAACACTCTCAGTTTGTCCTGAACACTCTCAGTTTGTCCTGAACACTCTCCGTTTGTCCTGAACACTCTCCGTTTGTCCTGAACACTCTCCGTTTGTCCTGAACACTCTCCGTTTGTCCTGAACACTCTCCGTTTGTCCTGAACACTCTCCGTTTGTCCTGAACACTCTCTGTTTGTGGGATTATAACCACACTATAGATGACCACTTCCAATGCAACAGCCTAAATAAAGCCAAGTCCAATCTCATGATGATTCATAAATTCTCCCTCATAGACCAAGATTACCAGAGAACTAAACAGAACTCCCCCACACACATGAATCCCACTGCAGCCAATTAGAGGAATAAACCACGTGTAGACCAGTAGCCGGTTAAAACAGCACACTGGTTCCTATATAGTGCACTACATTTAACCCGGGCCTTGGTCCACAGAGGAGGGGTCATCCGGGGTCACAAGCTAACTACAAAGCTCCGGAACGTTCCGGTAGTTTCACTTCCCTAATGAATTATTGTATACAAAAACTTCAGGAGTAGGATGGCACATACACACACACAGACCCACACACCACACACGCACATAGACACACAGACCCACACACCACACACGCACATACACACACACACACACACACAACATACGCAAGCACATAATCTGTTACAGAGACCTGACGTACTGAGACAACAGAACCAGTAAACGGTTGTGGTTGTTTAATAGCAGTTCAGTTCCCCTTCACAACTGACTGTTTGTTTACAGAA
>CM055739.1:2394935-2407435 GCA_029465975.1 Dallia pectoralis | reverse complement strand
TGCAATGATAAATTGAAGTAAAAATCAAGTGTATTCGCTTCAAACAACTCCCATAGAGTCAATGTTGTTAAAATAACTTTTTCCAAATAGCTCATTCACCCATAAACGTACATTTATCAAATCGTGATCATTTAAAAAAAATCACCCTTCAGTTCTTTCCCGATCATCTCTTTATATAGATGACATACAGCGCCCCATGTCGTATGTAACCTAGTCCAAAGTAGTGCACTAACTAAACCATAGTTTGCCATTGGGAACGCCGATTATGTCATCGAGGTACTAATGAGCCAAACAGCAGGTCAAAGGGAGAGTTGAAGGGGCCGCATATCTGCATAATCAAATCACAAACACATATATAAAGAAATATATCCCAGAACACCAGCTCATATTTTTCGCCCGATCGGATTAATATGATTAATGTGATAAGGCAGTTAGATATAGAAATATGAAAGAAAAAAGTGAGCGTGAGCTACGTGAGCAACTCCTGGATTAAAACCACCGCTTTGGACCAAATGAAAATTAATTATTTTCCTGTGACGAGTCCGTTTCTATGATTGACCCTGGTACATGCAGGAGAATGGAGTAGCCTTAGGGAGGGAGTAAATTACTGTGAGTGTATAGGCACACATCCCCCATTACACAGACATTACACACACATTACACAGACATTACACACTCAGTTGATTTAAATATTGTCAAACTTGTCATTAGATCCACACTGTGTCACAGTTCACAACTTTTTATATATATATATATATGAGAGTAGACCAACTCACCTAGCGTTAGTACAGTCGTTATATAGCGTCTCAAAGTCTTTACGGGATATTAGTTTACACCGGTTCACCCCGGGTTGGATCGCTCCGAGGCCCCGCAGAATCCGGACCTGCTCCACGTTACAAACTACCGGGGTGATGTCCAGCCTCTTCAGCTTGGTGTAAACGGTGTGCAGACCCCCCACCAGGTGCTTCAGGAACAGGTCGAACGCCTGCGGGAGGCAGATCAGCTCGCTGTCCCTCACCGTGAATGAAGCCAGCTGGGCGCCTTTGACCTCGACCATTTTAACCTCGTTGTTCTGCGGGGTGTTCTCCACCGGTGACGGGGTTGAGTAGACGGGTTTCACCGGCAGGACACATACGGGTGCACCCGGGCTCCCGGCCGGTAGGAGATCCGCTCGGAATGGGTTCAGTCCGGTCAGCGCGCTGGACGGAGACGGGGATGCCGAGCTGGTGACCGGTGGCGGAGAGTTGGTGACCGGTGAGGTCGGTGCTGCGGGCGGATGGACGAGCGGAGTGGAGGGCAGGAGAGCAGCCGGAGAGGCCATCATGGTGCTGGTCCTTAAACAGAGTCAAAAACTAGTTGAAAGTCTCAAAAGTCAAGTGCGATATGCGAAAAGTTTCCCAAGAGAACGATATGTGGAGCTCTGCCGCAGTTCCGAAAAGACAAAACTGGGGAAATATCGCTGTGAACGAGAGGGACGAGAGAGATGACGGGTCCGTGCGTCTGGACAGCCGTGCGTTACTGCTGGGGAGTCGGGATGCTACTGTCACCATCTAATGGAGGAGAGGAGGAGCCTCGGGTTGGTTCTTAGAAAGACATCACACATATCTGCTGACCTTGTTCAGAACATGCGCTCCTCAAACCCAGAATATCCTGAACATGAACGATGGGTAGCCTATCTTCTAATTAACAAACGGTAGCCTACATGTTATTACGTAGGATGGTGCACAGAAATAAACCCCCCCCGGGAGGATTGGGACCGACGGCATGCCGACCTAACCTTGACCTCTGATCTCGAACGTGTTCCCAAATTGCTCTTGAACCCCCCTCTCCCTCAACCCCCCAACACTTTGGGGACTGAACCTCGAAAGCACCGTAAAGATATCCTCTTGATCTTAAAAGGAAAAGCACGGTTCTGAAACAGTTTTCAGCAACTAAAGACCCAGGCTATTCACCGTCACTCATTTGCTCACAGATTAAGTTACTTTTAAATGAAGGAATACACAGAATACACTCGTCATTCAGCAATGAGTGAATGCGTGTTTATGGACCCTCGTGGGAATCAAACCCACAACCCATGGGCTCTACTAAATGATCTGAGATAAAGAGGGAGAGAGAGAGAGAGAAATGGGGGGGCGAGGGAGAGAGAGATAGAGAGAGAGAGAGAGAGGGGGGAGAGGGAGAGAGAAGATATTATAAATAAAACGAAGCCAAGAGAATGGACTGGACATTGAAGCTGGTGGATGAGCTGTTGTTTTTATGTTTTGGCCTCATTTCTATTCACAGCGTTTTCACGGGACGTCATGCTGATAACGATCGTATGGATGGGTGGGGGCGGAGCCAAGCCTCAAGAGAGCGTGTTATGAAGAGAAGGTGGAGTGTAGAGACGAAGAGAAAAGAGGAGAAAGAATAAAGTCTCTCTGTACTCGGGATAAAGGTCTTTCACTCGTCGTCGTCGTCCCCCTTCTCCCCATCCCTCTTTTCAATAAGCCTCTTGTGTTTTTTAATTGGCTGAAATTAATCTTAGGGATGTAGATGCCCGATTTGCATTCATTAAAAGTCAACTGAAGAAGTCAAGCTTGATTCTAATCAAATTTGCTTAATTATGCTTAGCTTTCAGCATCTCCCAGGAGTAGTGAGAGAACTGAACTTCACTTTTGTCTTTGGAAACTCATGCTTATATCTCCTACTGAGATGGCTTTTTATAGAACGGACAGTCATTTTAAATGTCAGCATACTCTGTGTTAGTTCTCTAGACAACATGGAGATAATGGAGTCCATAGCAGGGGTCTTAAACAGGTGGCATCTAGGCCAGATTCGGTCCGCGACTGAGGCTAATGTGGCCAATTGACAGATTTACATGCGTGATATCAAAAGCATACAGTTATGTTCTGTACAGTTATGTTATGTGATGTTATGTTATGCACATTTTTGTCATGTTATTTTCTGTACAGTTATGTTCTGCATTGGATCAGTATAGCACTTCTGGACTAAAATTGGGCAACATTTTCAGTAAGGTAAAAACTTGCTCTTGTTCTTAGTGACGGTAATTTACATGATACACATGTTTGATTTTCTGTGCAGTGTGTGAAATTCACACTCCTAGCTCTGTGATGGATAATCCTAACTCTGTGATGGATAATCCTAACTCTGTGATGGATAATCCTAACTCTGTGATGGATAATCCTAACTCTGTGATTGGTAATCCTAGCTCTGTGATGGATAATCCTAACTCTGTGATTGGTAATCCTAGCTCTGTGATGGATAATCCTAACTCTGTGATGGATAATCCTAACTCTGTGATGGTTAATCCTAACTCTGTGATTGGTAATCCTAGCTCTGTGATGGATAATCCTAACTCTGTGATTGGTAATCCTAGCTCTATGATGGATAATCCTAGCTCTGTGATTGGTAATCCTAGCTCTGTGATGGATAATCCTAACTCTGTGATGGATAATCCTAACTCTGTGGCTTTCAGAGTGATGTCTGCCAACTCTGCGGGGCCAAACACGCAGGAATACTATGTAAGTCTGATGAAGCAGAAATACCAATCTACCTGTTCCCGTTAACTAAGTAACAACATATTTAACATGTCATCCTCTCCTACAAACTATCAGCTCTCTACTATAAGGCTTTAGATTATTATTGACTGACCGTAAGAGAGACGGGAGGGACAGAGAGAAACACAGGGAACGAGAGAGAGAGAGACTGCGAGAGAAGGAGGACTCTGAAAGAAAGAGAGACTGAGATAAAAGGAGGACTCTGAAGAGAGAGACTGAGAGAGGAGGAGGACTCTGAAAGAGAGAGAGAGAGACTGAGAGAGAAGGAGGACTGTGAAGAGAGAGGACTGCAAAAGTGTGAGCGTTTTTAAATATCACCATTACTTTCCTGGACACTCACAGCCATAATCTTGACAGACAAGTCTTTCCGTTACAAAGGTTCAGAATGATCCAAATCAACACAGAGATCCAGAATGCTCCGGTGTCATCGGTGATAATGAAAATTGATTATACGTATGTAAATGAGCTGTAGTCCAACGTGACCTTCAGCGGCGCTAATTGAAACAAGTGTGGGGACTCAGCAGTGTCAGTTATCAAGCCGAACAGCACATCATCAATCATCGTAAGAACCCCTGTCACAACACGACCCATTAGAACGGATGTGTTGTTTTTCTCTTCTTACACCAGACACGCCTGGGAGGGAGATGAACATGTCTGTTGGTTGGATCTGTAGGTTAATAGGAGCAGATCAAGCCTCAGTAACAGATGAGCAGCCACAGCTGACACATGTAGCAATGGAGATGGGGAGAGTGTGTGTGTGAAAGGGAGAGTGTGTGTGTGAAAGGGAGAGTGTGTGTGTGAGAGGGAGGGAGAGAAGAGGGTGGGGGAAAGTGAGAGAGAGAGAGAGTGGGGTAAGGGAGAGTGAGGGAGAGTGAGAGAGTGGGGGTGAGGGAGAGTGAGAGAGAGTGGGGTGAGGGAGAGTGAGGGAGTGAAAGTTGGGGTGAGGGAGAGTGAGAGAGAGAGGGGGTGAGGGAGAGAGAGTGGGAGTGTGGTGGTGAGGGAGAGAGTGAAAGTGGGGATGAGGGGAGAGAGAGAGTGGGGGTGAGGGAGAGAGAGGGGGTGAGGGAGAGTGAGAGAGTGGGGGTGAGGGAGAGTGAGAGAGTGGGGGTGAGGGAGAGAGTGAAAGTGGGGATGAGGGAGAGTGGGGGTGAGGGAAAGTGAGAGAGAGTGGGGGTGAGGGAGAGTGGGGGTGAAGGAGTGAGAAAGAGAGGGGGTGAGGGAGAGAGAGTGGGGTGAGAGATGATCGGTGATGATCAGGATTGATTTAGTTGGAGTTAGAGGTGAGATGGCAGAGAACAGGTTGAAGGCAAAAGGAAGAGATTAATGAGCCAGTGACTTGGGATTCTCATTAGAAGCCTCATTTCAGTGTCGAAGGCTGGCTACTTCTGTTGTTTTTCTAAGTTCAGCTGACTCAATTTGACCTTGTGTATCCAACAGAAAGAAATGGGTACATAAATCAAAATACACCAAGCAAACAGACTGGGATGAAATATCCATGTTAAGGTGTGTGTTTGATAACAGATTGGAGATTCCAGAACTGAGTAAACAGAATATGAGCATTAAAGAACTAAGTTTCAGAGGTGGAATGCAGTGAAGTGGATCTTGTCATATCAGATTGAATTAACTTACATTTGTTTACTTCAGAAGTTGAAAACTTGGAGAATTTTTATGAACCAAATGACATACAATAGCCACTAATCAACAGCAGATGTTTCCACCTGTTAAACACAGGATCATAATGAAATTCTCTGCGTCAACAGCTTGTTTCAATAATCTAATCAAGGAAAACGTAATAATATATAATTATATCCATCATTACATAGTTGAACACACAAATTTCCAATTTGATAAAGGATATTTTATTATGAGTGTTAAATCACAGGGGAGTATACACACGTGGAGGTTGATGCTATTGCTGATTACTGAGCCTCGTCAATTGTTATTCAATTAACAACTCCACTAATGAAAGCAATTATTGAGAGGAGATAAATTATCATTATTATGCATCTAGATAGGTAGAGGATGCATAATTGTAAATCAAACATAATCATGTTGGAACCTATCCAAACACAACAAAGTCACCAAAAGACTAAAAGTCACTAAAAGTCGTTGAACATATTCTAAACACAATTAATCCAATAATCTTCCCTAATGATCTGTGACAATCAACTAAATAGTGTATTATCCAAAATGCCATGAATCTTATCGGGAGTAAACCACTGCAAACTCCTACAGGTGAATCAATTACAGGTGTATCAATTATCACTGGCAAGGTCACCACTAAAATAGTTAAGATGTCTTCTGTTGCCGTGGTTCCAGCTTTAACACAGAGCCAGTGATGAATGTGTCCATGTTTACTCATTGAGCAAGTGTGTTCAATGGTCATTCTGGATCATCTGTTTTGTTTTTGACAAAAACACTTTTTATTACATATAGCTGTTGTTTTTAAGGTCCAAATGTACAGATTGACCGACCATACCGACAACACAGCTTGGCTAGCATTTTTGTCGTTGTAAAAATACAAAGGAATTTGGGCACAGAACCAGCTATGTAGCCTGGGTGCCAGTTGCTGATCTGATTCAGTAGTTAATATGTTATGGGGTCCAACCAGGGTTTGTTATATAGCGTAAAAAGAACATGACATACACCAGGCAAATTAGTCAAATTGCACAGGGTGCCATCGAAATGGACCCACAGCTATGACAAGACAGTCATGTGAGACAGTTAACCGCACATCACTAATGAAGTGACAATGGGGGAAGAAAGACACTGCGGTAAAAACACAAATTACATTTGGTGTGCTTTATTGAACAGCGTGGAAAAGTGATGAAATGGGATTTTAGCTCAGAACCATCTGTCAGACTAAATAAAGGCAACCACACATGTGTGTCACAGATCGAAACAGACCTGGGACCTGTTTTGGGCTTGGCCCCACTTCCGGATCACGTCGGGCACCTAGGCCAGATGAAAGTTCTAGGCTGGCCGAGCTCCACCCGGCATCACCCATTGTACTGTTAGCAGGATGTTTCTCTAGCGAGGCCATGTTCCAAGACATGTTCTCCCTCTGAGTGCACCGGAGAAACTGGAACTTGAAAAGACCAAATAAGAACAGTGAGTCATGGCCTCTCTATAGATTACTCAGGACCTCTTTATGTGACACAGCGTCTCTCTATAGATTACTCAGGACCTCTTTATGTGACACAGCATCTCTCTATAGATTACTCAGGACCTCTTTATGTGACACAGCGTCTCTCTATAGATTACTCAGGACCTCTTTATGTGACACAGCGTCTCTCTATAGATTACTCAGGACCTCTTTATGTGACACAGCGTCTCTCTATAGATTACTCAGGACCTCTTTATGTGACACAGCGACCTCTTTATCTCTCTATAGATTACTCAGGACCTCTTTTTGACACAGCGTCTCTCTATAGATTACTCAGGACCTCTTTATGTGACACAGCGTCTCTCTATAGATTACTCAGGACCTCTTTTATGTCTCTCTATAGATTACAGGACCTCTTTATGTGACACAGCGTCTCTCTATAGATTACTCAGGACCTCTTTATGTGACACAGTCTCTCTATAGATTACTCAGGACCTCTTTATGTGACACAGCGTCTCTCTATAGATTACTCAGGACCTCTCAGGACCTCTTTATGTGACACAGCGTCTCTCTATAGATTACTCAGGACCTCTTTATGTGACACAGCGTCTCTCTATAGATTACTCAGGAGCTCTTTATGTGACACAGCTTTATGTCTCTCTATAGATTACTCAGGACCTCTTTATGTGACACAGCGTCTCTCTATAGATTACTCAGGACCTCTTTATGTGACACAGCGTCTCTCTATAGATTACTCAGGAGCTCTTTATGTGACACAGCGTCTCTCTATAGATTACTCAGGACCTCTTTATGTGACACAGCGTCTCTCTATAGATTACTCAGGACCTCTTTATGTGACACAGCGTCTCTCTATAGATTACTCAGGACCTCTTTATGTGACACAGCGTCTCTCTATAGATTACTCAGGACCTCTTTATGTGACACAGCGTCTCTCTATAGATTACTCAGGACCTCTTTATGTGACACAGCGTCTCTCTATAGATTACTCAGGACCTCTTTATGTGACACAGCGTCTCTCTATAGATTACTCAGGAGCTCTTTATGTGACACAGCGTCTCTCTATAGATTACTCAGGACCTCTTTATGTGACACAGCGTCTCTCTATAGATTACTCAGGACCTCTTTATGTGACACAGCGTGTCTCTATAGATTACTCAGGACCTCTTTATGTGACACAGCGTCTCTCTATAGATTACTCAGGAGCTCTTTATGTGACACAGCATCTCTCTACACCTAGATTTATTTTCTAGGTTTTGATGAGATCAGTCAGGCGTTTGTTCTGAACTATGACCCTGTAACTGAGTCTGCATCATAGTTTATATTCGTTCTAACGGGTAAAAAGTAACAATTCTTCTGCGTCTCGGGCCCAGTCAGCCTAGAAAACTATTTGTGTGTTGACGAAACACACACACACACACATCACTCAGCTTCAGTAGCAAAGCATTCACGACAAGATCACACAATCATGCAATAAAAGCAAAACAACGGTGGATGTATATGCCAACATAACATGACTCAATACAACATGCCTGTATAACACACCTGTATAACATGACTCAGTACAACATGCCTGTATCACATGACTCCATATAACATGCCTGTACAACATGACTCCATATAACAGGCCTGTATCACATGACTCCATATAACAGGCCTGTATAACATGACTCAGTACAACATGCCTGTATAACACAAAATATGTTTCAATAAGTGTTTTTATGCAGTTAATACAGTTCCAGTGTTCATTGTCAATGAATGACTTCTTCATAAGGCGTATGTTTATTATTACCATATTGTTCATATTATTTATTAGGCTTAGGACACTGATTAACAATATAGACAAATAAATCGTTAATCACAATTATTTGTGTGACGATTAATCGCCACCTAAAATGTCATAATCGTGACAGTCCTGAACAGTAGTAAAAAAGAAAGAAATGGTGCTCATATGTTTAATAGATGTGCGACATACAATCGGAGAAATGGGATCAATTCCACAGTCACAAAGTTATAGGCATCTATAATATTATATAAAATAATAGTGTAACCACAATATCATATAAGTCACACAATGGGTTTACACAGCAGCATAACCACATATTTTGCCTAAATATTGCTGTGAAATATTGCGTGTAAATGTTTCAGTGTGTGAAAATATAGATAGCCTATTGGATACCTTGTTACAGCAATATTGCAAGCAGAAAGTATGTGATACTATACCCAATGACGTCCACACGGGCATCACACGTAACTAGATCTAATTCACAAACATCTTCACCCACACAAACATTACATGAAGTGCGCTTTCGTTGCCCTGGTGAAATATGATAACACTAATGAATTCTTTACAGCAGTCATATAAAAGACAAGCAAAACATTAAGGCAGAAATATTCATTAATCTGCAGAGCAATTAGTGGGATTGTCAGCGAGAAAGCTGGAGTTCTGCCTGCTGAAAAAACCCCAATGTTATTAATGAAAGCGTTTACTGTTCCACACAATCAGTCTTATCACACGCGTATGACCAAATGAAATGTGCTGAACGTAATTACTGTAACACTATATTCAATTTACAGTAAAAAAGCGAGAGAGAAAACTAGATAATAATCCAAACCTGGAAATACAATAAGGCTGGTTCAGTACAACTTCAGGGCCATCAATTTATTTGGATGAAAAATGGGTTGATATCATGACTTCAACCTAAGGATATATTTAACAGACTGTGTGCAATTATTTATTTATACATGAATATATTCAATAGATTGACATAAATGAATAAGGAATTGGATTAGTGCAATTTCAGTTTACCTTGAGAACTGACATTGACTTCGATACAAAGTGAACCCAACGCTAATATTCAACTCAATTCAATAACCCCCAAAAAGGAGTCCTGGATTTGCTGATATAAGCGTTCTGAGGTTCCGCTGATGCAGAGGCCTCTGTTACCCCACTAGCTGTGCTTTGAGTAATCAATCCTTCAGCACAGATTCATCATCTCGTCTCACAGAAGCAAAAAAAAAACACGATAAGAAAGATTGTGTGCTTTCTGAACATTGTAACCAGATGAAACGGGGAGATCAAACGGCAGTCAGGCCAGAGGATGCTGAACACAAAGCCCGCCATTCAAAGCCCTCGAACCCATCCAAAATTCCTCCCTATTCTCTATTGACTCGAGTCGACCCCAGTGCACTACGCGCGGAACAGGGTGTGATTTGGAAAGCGAATGATCTGCTCTGTCTGTAGAGGGGCTCAAACGATACGAGGAGAAGACATAAGTGCTTACACAGAAACCTCCCTTTACGCATCTAAGAAGGGTCTTAGGCTGTCAGAAGGAGCTTAGAAGCGCTCGCCAGGGCAAAGAAACCATGCGTCCGTGCTTTATGGCTGCAGGCTCCTAGAGGGAAGATGGAACTGGCTACCGTGTGTGTGTGTGTGTGTGTGTGTGTGTGTGTGTGTGTGTGTGTGTGTGTGTGTGCGTGCGTGCGTGTCTTCCCGTCTGTCCATCTCCCGATGAGGTTTATCTCAGTGTACATGAGAAATGTGTCCAGTGTGCATTTTTCACATTTTCTTCGCAGAAACAACTGTCAGGGAGATGGCAATGGTTTGATCTTTTATGCAGATCGAGTATAAAGGCAGAGGCCTGTTCAATACCCTCTGACATGTCTTGGGTAAAGGGAGTACAGCGAGTTGCTATTGGTGATCAAAGAAAATGGCGAGTAAAGTTTCAGGGTTTTTGTCGACATTGTTCAAAAGTAGAGGCCGCTACTTTCAAATAGTTCCTTTGATCACTTGCTGCTAACGAGCACACCAACCTTAGCGCGTATTAACCAAAGGTAGGGCTAGTGAAGAAATAAAATGGCTTTTAACTGAATGCGTGTTATTGTTGTAAACACGTGCACCTGCAAACACACGTTATACAGTAGAACAGCGACCTCTTGTGGTCGTTTCTATACAATGCATCCGGGTTTTGCCTTTGCAAAAGCGAACCTGAGTATTTTTGGACCACGACAGCACCCGTACATACCCTTTCCCCTACTGGATTAGTGTGTTCTCTTTTAACTTTTAATACAGAAACGTTCTCTTCATTAGCCCGTGCATTTTCAAAGCCACTTATTTAATTTGTTTTATCTTTGACCATGTTTACGACCACTGGATCCCGAGGACTCTGTGAGTACCAGCTGAACCGGGTTCTTGGGACTGATCCGGGTTCAGCGTTGCACTGTCATTCATTCCAGATGAATCTAGACTATTCATAGGAGATAACTGCTATGTCGTCTATTTACTATGTGTTGGCATGGGGCGAAGTTACGAGCTGTCATGCGCCTTCTGAACGTTAAGACACACTGCTTCTGGGACCGTTCCGGATACCAAATACTTTATATCAACGATGGAGAAAACAAATCAAAAGGTTACAATGATACACACCTATTGGGATTAGGGTTAGTGACAGTAACCATACGGCTGCACTATATTCGCGTTACTACGTTTCTTCCGGGTCCCTGACCATCAGTTTAATTTGCTGCCTATAGTCCCGGGTTCAATTTAATCCGAGGTTGTGCCTAAAACCGACCCCCTTAGCGTGAACGCGCACATACTCTATTCTGACCCCCTTGGCGTGAACGGGCACATACTCTATTCTCCATATTCTAACTATATTCTCCATACTCTATTCTCCATATTCTAACTATATTCTCCATACTCTATTCTCCATACTCTATTCTCCATATTCTAACTATATTCTCCATACTCTATTCTCCATATTCTAACTATATTCTCCATACTCTATTCTCCATACTCTATTCTCCATATTCTAACTATATTCTCCATACTCTATTCTCCATATTCTAACTATATTCTCCATACTCTATTCTCCATACTCTATTCTCCATATTCTAACTATATTCTCCATACTCTATTCTCCATACTCTATTCTGCATACTCTATTCTGCATACTCTATTCTGCATACTCTATTCTGCATACTCTATTCTGCATACTCTATTCTGCATACTCTATTTTGCATACTCTATTCTGCATACTCTATTCTCCATACACTGTCCAAGTAGTCTCACGTGGTCTGCCCTGTTCACCTGCGCTGTTCACCTGCGCTGTTCACCTGCGCTGTTCACCTGCCCTGTTCACCTGCCCTATTCACCTGCCCTGTTCACCTGCGCTGTAACTTCGTCCATGCCGGTTGCGATGGGGAAGCTGGTTTACGGGATGACTGACGGATTGCCTCTCCCGCAGATAAAGCCCCCCTGTCAAAAGCTCTGCTCCTGGTCCTTAGCAGTCTGAGTGTCCTGATGACCTTCCTACCACAGTACCATCACCTGTTAACATACAGCTTATTGGCCATCACAGAGCAACACCAGGTACAACAGGGTTTCCGCGGGTCATTAAAAAGCATGAAAAGTGAAAATGCAGGCATTAATTGGCATGAAAAAGCATGAACTTCGATGTTCAAAGGCATTAAAAATTATGTTAACTTGATGGAATAAAAACATTGTTTTTCATGATTTATTTTGACTATAGAAACATATAAATCTAATTTTGATCGGAAGTATAGCGTAATGGTTGAAAGGCGGAACCTTTTAATTGGCTGTTTTGTACAACTGTTGCACGAAGTCGCGACACCTGATGCTAGTAATGGAAGGTGCTGTGAGTGTGAGTCTGCTGTCAATCGAGTGAGTGTGTATGTGCTGTCTATCGAGTGAGTGAGTGAGTGTGTATGTGCTGTCTATCGAGTGAGTGAGTGAGTGAGTGAGTGAGTGAGTGAGTGTGTGTGTGTGTGTGCTGTGGTGAAAGAATGGAGGAAATATC
>CM055739.1:2308245-2394435 GCA_029465975.1 Dallia pectoralis | reverse complement strand
TGTTTTGAGATCCGCGGGGCAGAGTCACAAGCTGCTCAGTGAACAGTGTTTTAAATATTTGTATTTTTGTTGTGTTATTATTTTGTGAAGCACTTTGTGTTGCGTTAAATGACTGTAAACCTTCTTGTGAGCCATGTGACAGTTAAAAAATAGCATTGTCAAATGTGTGTGAAAGTATCTGCAGTTGGACATGGGCATGAAATTAGTTTAAAGTGGCATGAAAAAGGGCATGAAAAAGCATTAAATGAGATTGTCTGATACCTGCAGAAACCCTGTACAAGTGAGAATGGGGAATTATGGTTATTTTCATAATGCAAGTTTGTCCTGGGGTCATGTGGCTCTGTCCATGTGTGCCTAAAAACAGTTTTCTCTGCCCAAAGGTATGGAGGTTAGTGTTTGGCAGATTCATCTGTCTGGACCTGAAGGATACGTTCTGCAGCAGCCTGCTCATTTACAACTTCCGCATCTTTGAGAGGAGGTTCGGCAGCAGAAAGTTCGCTGTAAGTATTTTTGACCAGAAATGTTCCACCAACTTTTTGTACAAGTGCCATTCCAAACCTCAACATTTACATGCCACAACATTACTGTACCATCAAAGTCCATACTGTTGTTTTTACTGGTTCTTTCTGTAGTTCCAACTGTAAGTTCCGGGTTCTTTCTGTAGTTCCAACTGTAAGTTCGGGTTCTTTCTGTAGTTTAACTGTAAGTTCCGGTTCTTTCTGTAGTTTAACTGTAAGTTCCGGTTCTTTCTGTAGTTTAACTGTAAGTTCCGGGTTCATTCTGAAGTCCTGACTGTAAGCTCCGGGCTCTTTTCGTAGTCTTTCTTGTTTGGAACGTGGGTCCTCACAGCTCTGGTGGACTTCCTGTTGGTCAAGGTGCTTCATTTCGTCTTTGAGTACCAGGTGAACGAGCTGCCTGCTGGTCTGTGAGTACCATTACAGTTTTGAATAGACCTAATCAATAAACATGTTTCCTTATGTACAGATGTGAGAGAGGAATCAATTACTATGAGTTTTTTAGGCAGGATCAAACATGCAACTGTGTACATAAAGGGACGTTGCCAAGCAACAAAAGCATTTTGCTCAGTTCATTCTGGTGAAATGTGATGCAAATGTAATTATTTTCCACTTGATCAAAACCACTGTTGTCACGTCTGGCATGGAGCCTGCAGCAATGTATCTATTCAGTTTCCCCCCAAAACCACAGAGTCCCATAGAAAACCTTTTTTTTAAAGCGAGGTGACTTCTGTCATATGTAAAAAAGCAAGCTTAGGGAGAAAAAATGTTCCAGGGAGAAAGAGTACCGATATTTGACCATGGATGCGGAACGGCAAATTAGTCTTGACACAATGAAAACACAGCAAAAATGATTGTTTTTTTAATTCCACATCATCACTACAGGATTTAAAAGACGTCATATGAGGTGAAACTAGCACCCGATAACTAACAGATATTTAAACAAGCTAAGGTAACTAAAATGAAATGAGCTGGAAATGAGTTATGAGTCATCAGACCTTATCAGCAAGACAACAACGACATCCTGTTGTGTCAAAAGGCCATCCTTTCTATTGGCTGATTGAACAAAACACAGGCATTTCTTTTTGGACACATTTAGACGAGCCTTTCTCTCGTTGGCTTGCCTGTGCTGGATCAGTGGTTCTGTGTCTTTAGTATCTAGCCCACTTCTGGTGCTGGTCCAGAACCAGGACAGGCTCCGGGGCTGATGACAGACTTTTGTCTTTGCTTGGGCTGATCCAGCTTCAATCTGGTGGGTGTAATGAGGTTCTGGGGTACTTGTTTGGTGGAATCTTTTACAGAACTTGGAACGTCTGTGAGGCTGCTTGTTCTAACCCGGCTCTTGGCCCGGTACCAACTCTCCCCCCGTCTGTGAGGCTGCTTGTTCTAACCCGGCTCCTGGCCCGGTACCAACTCTCCCCACAGGTGTTGGTGGAATCTTTTAGACTGGAAGAGGCGCTGAGATTAATCTTCATCACCTTCATCACCCTCCTCTTATAGCCCTTACAAGCAAAGAAGTAGACGAATGGGTCCAGGCAGGGGTTCAGGTGCATCAGACAGACTGTGATGTGCAAGGATACCTGAGGAGGAGGGCAGGGAGGAGGTGGGAGAGGAGGAGGGCAGGGAGGAGGTGGGAGAGGAGGAGGGCAGGGAGGAGGTTGTTAGTTAAAAGTTATTAGTGGTCAATGGAATCAAAAACATGGAGTGGAGACTTATGGACAAATTGAAAACTCTTTACACACACACACACACATGCACACACACATGCACACACACATGCAGAATAAACCTGCCGGAACGCTACCTGAAAGGCCAGCAGCTGCGTGCAGTCTGGAGAATATCTCAGCTTTCTGATCATATACTGCAGGATGTTGACGTGGTAGGGCGTAAAACACACCACGAACACAAACACCACCCACACGATCAGCCGGCTCGCCTTCCTGTTCCTCCTCAACCTTTGACCCCTCCCGCTGACCTCTGTCCTCGCCAGCAGCCTCAGCTTCCATAGCAACGCTGAGTAGCAACACAGGATGATTAGCACGGGGATGCCGTATCCCATGACAACGCCACAGATGAGAATGTAGGGGAGCCCCTGCACAACCCCTCCCTCAAAGTTGGGGTACTCCATACAGGTGGTTGTTCCGTCGAGCTCCCGCCGAGTCATTTTCATGGAGAGGAGGGGCAAGGTCTGGACCAGGACTAGAACCCATACACCTATGCAGATGTAGCGGACAGTCCGGGCCTGACGGAGCCTGGCGAAGCGCCGGGGCAGAACCACAGCCACAAAGCGGTCCGCGGCCATGCAGGTCATGAAGTTGACCCCGGCGTAGGTGTTAGCGTAGCAGAGCAGAGCGGTGACCTGACACAGCACCTCCCCCAGGGGCCAGTGGAAACCTAGAGATTTACAAGAGATCGGCTAACGTTAGAAAATACTGGAGGCCAGTGGAAACCTAGAGATTTACAAGAGATCGGCTAACGTTAGAATATACTGGAGGCCAGTGGAAACCTAGAGATGTACAAGAGATCGGCTACCAAGCTACAAGAGATCAGTAAACCCACAATACAACTTGTAACGTTTGTTGTTTATTTTCTTACAGCCTTTTTTTGATCGTCTATACATAGAAGCGTCACTGACCTAAAGCATAGTATGCAATCCTCAGCGGGAGCGCTAGTGTAAACAGCATGTCCGAGGCGGCCAAGTTGGCGGAGTATAGCGTGGTGGAGTTGATCTTGGCCAGATTGGGTCTGATTACGTGCAGTGCCAGGGCGTTTCCCAGGAAGCTCATTGTGAGGACCAATGTGTAGTGTAGAGGCATCAAAATGCGCGCCGTGGCGCGGTGATCGTACAGGTTGTCGCAGGCGGTGTTGTTTGGCGGTGAGGAGGCGTTCACGCTCACCGGCCACAACGTGAGTCCCGGCATGACCGACAGCTCAGTAACGGGACTCTGAGGAACCGAAAAAAACAACGATTAAAAGTGCGCCTCGCATTACGAGGAAGCCTCTTTTAAATTACGGAAAGTATAGTGAAGCTTAATGCAGTCAAACCATGTGCACTTTACCGCATAAATACATGGAATTCAATAGGATGTTACAAAGGAACAAATCCATCATATCTGTTATTATGTGTCAAATACACGGCAAATCCATCATACATACCACAGGGGAGAGAGGTTCGTCCTCCGTCGTGTTTCCCACGAAGAAACAAGGCTCCACATCTATCTGTCAGTCTGTCTGTCTGTCTGTCTGTCGCTTAACACTCTCAACGTAAGATTGTTCCGCAGATATATGACGATACAGTCTCTGCCATCAGCTATGCATTCTGAACCACAGCCAATCCCCTTCATCATTCTGTGTGTGTGTGTGTGTGTGTACATACTCCAACGTGTGAACTTTGATGTTAGATTGCAAGGGGAAGTGAACACCAGAATATGTGTATATATATTTATACAGGTTTGAAGGGATGACAAACGATAGAAGTTAACCGCAAACATTTTATGAGCTCTCGATGGATTAAACAAGCACAGGGATCCTTTCTTGATCTTCACCTGTGACCTTCTTCAGTTTGACTCGTGACATTTTGGCTCCTGAAACGTCATTCACAGTCACTGGTCATTTTCATACAGAAACGTAATTTCTGAGTTTACATCTCCTGGGCCGAGGTGTGAGAACAGTCTGTCCATGTTATTAGGGGTGTGCAAAAAAATTGATTCACATTCAAATCGCGATACAAGCTTTGCCGATTCAGAATCGATTCATAGAATTCCCAAAATCGATTCATATTTATTTATTTAAAAAAAATAATAATAATAATTATGGCGTGTTACTATTGTCCTGAAATTAGTTGCAATTAGTTGCAAAAGTTTTTATTTTTGCATGAAGACAAAGTAATATCAAAATACTTTTAATTTGTTGTGTTTCTTTTCTTTAAAATTGTATGTCTACTACAATCAATCACTTAGGAAAAAGTAAACCACATTTACATACTGTGAATCGTTTTTTTTAAGCGAAAATCGTTTTTGAATTGAAAATCTATTTTGAATTGAATTGTGAGCCTAAAAATCGATATCGAATCGTGAAATTTTCTGAATCGTGCACCCCTACATGTTATGTGCTTGTGTTCCTGCGTATCGAAATGTCTGGTTCACAGACCGTATTAGATGTGGTCCATCCTGTGATAATAATCCCTGCGACATATGTGTGAGTTTCCAAAACAAGCATATATTAACAGTTAAGCATAGTTAAGCATATCTAGCAGTCAGGTGAAGTCTCTGGTAGAGGCCTTACTCCTTCAGTGCTGGGACATTGCCTTAACGTGGGTATTTTTCCCGTCTCCAGTCTAGGCCCGGTCTTCAGCCTGTTTGTGCCTTTTTACTCCTCCATCCCCAAGTTTCCAGTCACTCAGCTCCTGGGACAGATCTCCATCACCAATAAATCTTTGCTGTACATCGTGGGCCTACAGGTCAGTCTACACTCCTGTCTTTAACAAAACTCTCTGGGAGAGTTCAAGAGCGAGACACGCCAACAAGTCAAGTCAAATTTATTTGTGTAGCACATTTCATATGATTTACAAAACCGGCAGTACAACAAAAAATACATACATAATTCACAATAAAAGTAATACAGTCTGTATCTAACTAAAAGTCTTAAGTCTATTTTTAAAAGAAGATACTGTTGTGATAGACATCAGTTCCACTGGTAATGCATTCAAGAGCACAGGACCATAGTGACTGAAAGAACCATAAGCTAATTTGGAATTTATTTTGGGTATAGTGATAAGTGCTTTGTTACATGATCTAAGGGATCTCGCCGTAATATATTTAGTCAGCATGCCAACAACGTTAGAGGGAGCAAAGTCATTCAGAGCTTTAAAAACAAGAAGTAATATTTTAAAATCAGTCATCTGTTTTACTGGAAGCCAGTGGAGTGAGGCTAAGACAGGAGTGATATGCTCTAGCCTTTTGGTTTTTCTTGAGACTCTGGCTGCAGCATTCTGAATAAGTTGGAGTTATTTAACACTTTCTTTGTTGTTCCAGCAAAAAGTGCATTGCAGTAATCAATTCTACTGGTAACAAAAGCATGAACCATAAACTGCTGAATGATGGACCCAAGTGGGAGCATATACAAATTAAACATCAGTGGGCCAATAATAGAGCCTTGTGGGACCTCGTCTTCTTATAGTCACCAATAGACACAGAGAACGTTCTACCAGATAGGTAGGAAGAAAGCCAACAGCCATATATGTCTGAAATTAGTAGGAGTTGGGACAAGCCCCTCGAAGCCCTCATCACTCTGGGGAAGTACTAGGAGATACTGATCATTCATTTAGATTCGTTAGATAGCCATTTACAGACATCAAATGACTTTAGCACTTTAGCTAGCTCTAGAGAAGTATGTCTACAAGGCCGTAACTGCAACCACCAGACAGTAGGTGAAAATTGGAGGTCCAGCAAAATATAGAAACATGTTTGAGCTTGTACAGGAGTGGTCTTCTATTATAACGAGGTGAATATATTTGACAGAAGTTGCCTACTAAATAACGTTAAGTTAGCAAATGTATGGTTTCAGGCATGTATACAAAATCAACATACACATCTAATCTTTCAAACTTCATCTAAACTTTTTTGAGTTCTTTCAAACAGTTACTCATTTACACTGATGATCCAAAACATAAAGACCACTCACAGATACGTCCTGGTGTCAGCTACCTCAGGTCATCTTTCTGGGTGTTGTAGAAAACATGCCTTGGCGGGACGGAGATGTTTTGGCAGCACAGAGGATCAACAGCATGTTAGTCAGTTCGGTGATAATGTCTTGGCACATCCGTGTCTACCACTGCATGCTGGGTTGGTCTGCTGTCGGCTGATGCCAAACTAGGAGATATCATCTGTTAGCGTGAAATGTTAGAGAAATTAATTCTATTTGATGGTTTTCTCCAGACATTATTATGAGACTTGCCTCCACCAAATGGCTCTTAGCATGGAAGGTGTTGGCAGGTGATATTTACACTGTGAAACTATGTTTTGTACTGAACATTTCTCGCTCTGCGTTTGCACTGCTAGTCCATACCATAGACCACTTTTTCCGTTAAACAATGCAAAAAAGGTTTATTTATAGAAAAATAAATACTCTGACCCAACCTTGATAGTCATTTCAATATCTCTCTCTCTCTGTTTTTGGTTACAGCTCCTGACTTCCAGTCCATACATGTGGCTCCTCGCTCTTAGTGGATTGGTAAGTCAGAATGTTAGATCGGGGAACATATGGACTGTGTGTAAAAGCCTGAACGCCAGATCAAACCTCTGTAGACTGTGTGTAAGAGCCTGAACGCCAGATCAAACCTCTGTAGACTGTGTGTAAGAGCCTGAACGCCAGATCAAACCTCTGTAGACTGTGTGTAAGAATCTGAACGCCAGATCAAACCTCTGTAGACTGTGTGTAAGAACCTGAACGCTAGCTCAAACCTCTGTAGACTGTGTGTAAGAACCTGAACGCCAGATCAAACCGCTGTAGACTGTGTGTAAGAACCTGAACGCCAGGTCAAACCTCTGTAGACTGTGTGTAAGAGCCTGAACGCCAGATCAAACCGCTGTAGACTGTGTGTAAGAACCTGAACGCCAGGTCAAACCTCTGTAGACTGTGTGTAAGAATCTGAACGCCAGATCAAACCTCTGTAGACTGTGGGTAAGAACCTGAACGCCAGGTCAAACCTCTGTAGACTGTGTGTAAGAATCTGAACGCCAGATCAAACCTCTGTAGACTGTGGGTAAGAACCTGAACGCCAGGTCAAACCTCTGTAGACTGTGTGTAAGAGCCTGAACGCCAGATCAAACCTCTGTAGACTGTGGGTAAGAACCTGAACGCCAGGTCAAACCTCTGTAGACTGTGTGTAAGAATCTGAACGCCAGGTCAAACCTCTGTAGACTGTGTGTAAGAGCCTGAACGCCAGGTCAAACCGCTATTGACTGTGGGTAAGAACCTGAACGCCAGGTCAAACCGCTATTGACTGTGGGTAAGAGCCTGAACGCCAGATCAAACCGCTGTAGACTGTGTGTAAGAACCTGAACGCCAGGTCAAACCTCTGTAGACTGTGTGTAAGAGCCTGAACGCCAGATCAAACCGCTATTGACTGTGGGTAAGAACCTGAACGCCAGGTCAAACCTCTGTAGACTGTGTGTAAGAGCCTGAACGCCAGGTCAAACCGCTATTGACTGTGTGTAAGAGCCTGAACGCCAGGTCAAACCGCTATTGACTGTGTGTAAGAGCCTGAACGCCAGATCAAACCGCTGTAGACTGTGTGTAAGAACCTGAACGCCAGGTCAAACCGCTATTGACTGTGTGTAAGAGCCTGAACGCCAGATCAAACCGCTATTGACTGTGGGTAAGAGCCTGAACGCCAGGTCAAACCGCTATTGACTGTGGGTAAGAACCTGAACGCCAGATCAAACCGCTATTGACTGTGGGTAAGAGCCTGAACGCCAGGTCAAACCGCTGTAGACTGTGTGTAAGAGCCTGAACGCCAGATCAAACCGCTATTGACTGTGGGTAAGAACCTGAACGCCAGATCAAACCGCTATTGACTGTGTGTAAGAACCTGAACGCCAGATCAAGCCGCTATTGACTGTGTGTAAGAACCTGAACGCCAGATCAAACCGCTATTGACTGTGTGTAAGAGCCTGAACGCCAGGTCAAACCGCTATTGACTGTGGGTAAGAACCTGAACGCCAGGTCAAACCTCTGTAGACTGTGGGTAAGAACCTGAACGCCAGGTCAAACCGCTATTGACTGTGGGTAAGAACCTGAACGCCAGATCAAACCGCTATTGACTGTGTGTAAGAACCTGAACGCCAGATCAAACCGCTATTGACTGTGGGTAAGAACCTGAACGCCAGATCAAACCGCTATTGACTGTGGGTAAGAACCTGAACGCCAGATCAAACCGCTATTGACTGTGGGTAAGAACCTGAACGCCAGGTCAAACCGCTATTGACTGTGGGTAAGAGCCTGAACGCCAGATCAAACCTCTGTAGACTGTGTGTAAGAACCTGAACGCCAGATCAAACCGCTATGGACTGTGGGTAAGAACCTGAACGCCAGATCAAACCGCTATGGACTGTGGGTAAGAACCTGAACGCCAGATCAAACCTCTGTAGACTGTGTGTAAGAGCCTGAACGCCAGATCAAACCGCTATTGACTGTGGGTAAGAGCCTGAACGCCAGATTAAACCGCTATGGACTGTGGGTAAGAACCTGAACGCCAGATCAAACCTCTGTAGACTGTGTGTAAGAACCTGAACGCCAGATCAAACCGCTATGGACTGTGGGTAAGAACCTGAACGCCAGATCAAACCTCTGTAGACTGTGTGTAAGAGCCTGAACGCCAGATCAAACCGCTATTGACTGTGGGTAAGAGCCTGAACGCCAGATCAAACCGCTATTGACTGTGGGTAAGAGCCTGAACGCCAGATCAAACCTCTGTAGACTGTGTGTAAGAACCTGAACGCCAGATCAAACCTCTGTAGACTGTGGGTAAGAACCTGAACGCCAGGTCAAACCGCTATTGACTGTGTGTAAGAGCCTGAACGCCAGATCAAACCGCTATTGACTGTGTGTAAGAACCTGAACGCCAGATCAAACCTCTGTAGACTGTGTGTAAGAGCCTGAACGCCAGATCAAACCGCTATTGACTGTTGGTAAGAACCTGAACGCCAGATCAAACCGCTATTGACTGTGGGTAAGAACCTGAACGCCAGATCAAACCGCTATTGACTGTGGGTAAGAACCTGAACGCCAGATCAAACCGCTATTGACTGTGGGTAAGAGCCTGAACGCCAGATCAAACCGCTATTGACTGTGGGTAAGAACCTGAACGCCAGATCAAACCGCTATTGACTGTGTGTAAGAACCTGAACGCCAGATCAAACCGCTATGGACTGTGGGTAAGAACCTGAACGCCAGATCAAACCGCTATTGACTGTGGGTAAGAACCTGAACGCCAGATCAAACCGCTATTGACTGTGTGTAAGAACCTGAACGCCAGATCAAACCGCTATTGACTGTGGGTAAGAACCTGAACGCCAGATCAAACCGCTATTGACTGTGGGTAAGAACCTGAACGCCAGGTCAAACCGCTATTGACTGTGTAAGAACCTGAACGCCAGATCAAACCTCTGTAGACTGTGTGTAAGAACCTGAACGCCAGGTCAAACCTCTGTAGACTGTGTGTAAGAGCCTGAACGCCAGATCAAACCGCTATTGACTGTGGGTAAGAACCTGAACGCCAGATCAAACCGCTATGGACTGTGGGTAAGAGCCTGAACGCCAGATCAAACCGCTATTGACTGTGGGTAAGAGCCTGAACGCCAGATCAAACCGCTATTGACTGTGGGTAAGAACCTGAACGCCAGATCAAACCGCTATGGACTGTGGGTAAGAACCTGAACGCCAGATCAAACCGCTGTAGACTGTGGGTAAGAACCTGAACGCCAGATCAAACCGCTATGGACTGTGTGTAAGAACCTGAACGCTAGCTCAAACCGCTATTGACTGTGTGTAAGAACCTGAACGCCAGATCAAACCGCTATGGACTGTGGGTAAGAACCTGAACGCCAGATCAAACCGCTATGGACTGTGGGTAAGAACCTGAACGCCAGATCAAACCGCTATGGACTGTGGGTAAGAACCTGAACGCCAGGTCAAACCGCTATTGACTGTGTGTAAGAACCTGAACGCCAGATCAAACCGCTATGGACTGTGGGTAAGAACCTGAACGCCAGATCAAACCGCTATGGACTGTGGGTAAGAACCTGAACGCCAGATCAAACCGCTATGGACTGTGGGTAAGAACCTGAACGCCAGGTCAAACCGCTATGGACTGTGGGTAAGAACCACTTATAATACCCCACTTGTCTCCACAGGTATCTGGGACGCTGTACCACTATAACTCTCTAGGGGTACAGCGGGTGTTGTTTATACCCCGGTGGTTGTCTCACGGTGGGGCCTTCCTCCTGGAGCCCCTGTTCTCTGGGCCCCCGCCCTCCACAGAGACCCCCCCAGGGATGGGAGCCACGCTGGACATTCAGAGGCAGCAGAGGATGGACGTCCTGGATCAGCAGATGCTGCTGGCCCAGTTCAACCAACCCCGGAGGAACCAGGGACAGGTACCGAATCACTGGGCCGTATCAAGTGTAACCATGTTGCATTAGATCTTCAACTCGATAAGAACGTGTGTGTGTGTGTGTGTGTGTGGAACGTGTGTGGAACGTGTGTGTGGTGTGTGATCGTTGTTTACACAGGGGGGCCTAATCAACTGGAACAGATTGTTCCCCTCACTGAGACGAAGACAGAACCACCCCCCAGATCTCCAGCCACGCCCCTCTCCCCAGGAGCCACGCCCCTCTCCCCAGCAGCCACACCCCTCTCCGCAGCAGCCACACCCCTCTGCTCCACCACTGCAGCTTGAGCCCACAGCTCCTTCACTCGACAGCTTTCCTGTAACTGAAGACCAGGTGTGTTTCTGTGTGTGTGAAGCAAATCGGCCCACGCAACGAAAAACGCTATATACACATTAGGGTTTAGGTTTAGGGTAAAGCTCACATTATGGTTAATATGGGGCGCTTTATGATTTGGGAACATGGATTTGAGTGTGTGTGTATGTCAGATATTGGCCCAAGAAATATGTGAGCTGTGTTTCTCCAGGTTGCCAGATTGGTTGAGATGGGTTTCTCCAGACTGGATGCTCAGCAAGCTCTCAGAGCCTCCAACAACGACATCAACATGGCAACCAACTTCCTGCTGCAGCATTTAGGGTAAAGGGATGTAAAGACGGATGGACTGATAGAAAAACGACAAGAAGGAGGAGAGGCAGAAGAACCGGTGAACCGGCTCACTCTGAGCAGGGCCCTCCTGGGGGCCGGGGGGGGGGTTCAGTGTCTGTAACCCCCCAAAAAGCGCCAGTGACGCCGACCTCCATGTGGTCACACAGTTACCAGGGAAGGATATGTCATTACTGCTGCTGTTTCTCACAGGGCTTCCTGAGCTGTTGAGTTCAGTAAACCTTATTCCAGTCTGGTTCCCGATACTCTCTGGCTACTCTGTCTTATTCTAGATACTCTGGCTACTCTGTTATATTCCAGATACACTGGCTACTCTGTTATATTCCAGATACTCTGGCTACTCTGTCTTATTCTAGATACTCTGGCTACTCTGTTATATTCCAGATACTCTGGCTACTCTGTTATATTCCAGATACTCTCTGGCTACTCTGTTATATTCCAGATACTCTGGCTACTCTGTTATATTCCAGATACTCTGGCTACTCTGTTATATTCCAGATACTCAGGCTACTCTGTTATATTCCAGATACTCTGGCTACTCTGTTTTATTCCAGATACTCTGGCTACTCTGTTTTATTCCAGACACTCTGGCTACTCTGTTATATTCCAGATACATACTCTGGCTACTCTGTTTTATTTTAGATACTCTGGCTACTCTGTTATATTCCAGATACTCTGGCTACTTTGTTATATTCCAGATACTCTGGTTACTATGTTATATTCCATATACTCTGGTTACTCTGTTTTATTCCAGATACTCTGAGTATGCTGTTATGTCAGTGATTCTGAGAATTGGACATTGAAAGGTCATGAGATGCACTCAGGGTTGGTTTCCTCTTGTGTCTTTGTTGTTATATATATTCATTATAGCTGCCTACACATCCACAGTATCAACCAATGAAGCACACACACACTTACTATCACCCTGTTAAAACACACACACACACTTACTATCACCCTGTTAAAACACACACACACACACACACACACACTTACTATCACTCTGTGAAAACACACACACACACTTACTATCACCCTGTTAAACTAACTATTAACACTTCAAATACATTCTGTCTCATATCGTTGTTGAAGTGAAGAGTGTGCTTGTGTTTTGGTTTGGTATACAAAGCCCTTCACTGTGTGCTGGTTCGACATTACGGCAATGTCTCGCACTGTGCTGGGGTAGATAATGGGGTCGACTTAATCTACAGACAAAAGGGAAAAGAAGGACACCTAGTGGCCTACAAACATCACCTCCATCATCAATCGGTTTATGATCCAGGTACCAACAAGAACCCGTGCTTCATAGCCTATATTGTAAAACCTGGCGTTACACTGCCATCTTCTGGTTTTACGTGCACATTACTAGATATTTATCTCCCAGTATCCCACAATCCTCTGCTGAAGTAAAATCAGAATAAACACCAGACGCAGATGAGGTCATATAAATCATATTATTTATTATTTTATAATTTGTTATTATTATTATTTATTGTGTCTATGGATGAGGTATAGACGGAGATGACGTGTAGACGCAGATGACGTATAGACGCAGGTGACGTGTCTGCTCCGGTGCTGCAGAGGAAGCAGCAGGTTCGCTACGAAGACAGATTGAAACTAACGGTGGATCTTTTATGTCAACAGACCTGTCTGGCGAGTGAATTCAGATGTCATTGAACTTGTGCCCCGTGTTTAGCTAGACATCATCCCACCACACGTCTTCTAGCTGTAGTTTTATATAGATATGCAGAAGATGTACGCCACTCGGACAGCCAGCGGCTCTGTGTTGTTGCTCTCTTTTCTGCTAAACGGCGCTACAGGTTTCTACCTTCCAGGATTGGCCCCTGTCAGTTTCTGTGAACCAGGTTCAGTCCAAACTGCGAAGGACAATGAAGTATTACCGGACTGTAAGGTAGCCTACACATTACATAGTGTTTTATTCTATATTAAGTGTCATCTGTCTGCCACCAACCTGGAGACGACGAGCCCAGTTACCTAGCTTAGCATTGCTAACCACCAAGCTAGAATACCATCACCCATTTGGAAGCTAGTTAGCTATATAAAGCTATATAATAATGTTACATTATTTCTATATGCCAATTAGAAATCACCAACAGGCACCAATGTTATTGGCAGTAAGATGTTTAATAATTACTAGCTCAAGCTAGCAGGATAGTAGTCACAGTAACATTAGCCTTATTTGTTTGAATGCAATATGATATTGCTAGGTATCTGTCCAGTAAAACCCTATCTACTAACATTACGTTAAACCCTATCTACTAACATTACGTTAAACCCTATCTACTAACATTACGTTAAACCCTATCTACTAACATTACGTTAAACCCTATCTACTAACATTACGTTAAACCCTATCTACTAACATTACGTTAAACCCTATCTACTAACATTACGTTAAACCCTATCTACTAACATTACGTTAAACCCTATCTACTAACATTACGTTAAACCCTATCTACTAACATTACATGAAACCCTATCTACTAACATTACATGAAACCCTATCTACTAACATTACATTAAACCCTATCTACTAACATTACGTTAAACCCTATCTACTAACATTAAACCCTATCTAAAACCCTATCTACTAACATTACATGAAACCCTATCTACTAACATTACATTAAACCCTATCTACTAACATTACGTTAAACCCTATCTACTAACATTACGTTAAACCCTATCTACTAACATTACGTTAAACCCTATCTACTAACATTACGTTAAACCCTATCTACTAACATTACGTTAAACCCTATCTACTAACATTACGTTAAACCCTATCTACTAACATTACGTTAAACCCTATCTACTAACATTACGTTAAAAACCCAATCTACTAACATTACGTTAAACCCTATCTACTAACATTACGTTAAACCCTATCTACTAACATTACGTTAAACCCTATCTACTAACATTACGTTAAACCCTATCTACTAACATTACGTTAAACCCTATCTACTAACATTACTACGTTAAACCCTATCTACTAACATTACGTTAAACCCTATCTACTAACATTACGTTAAACCCTATCTACTAACATTACGTTAAACCCTATCTACTAACATTACGTTAAACCCTATCTACTAACATTACGTTAAACCCTATCTACTAACATTACGTTAAACCCTATCTACTAACATTACGTTAAACCCTATCTACTAACATTACATGAAACCCTATCTACTAACATTACGTTAAACCCTATCTACTAACATTACATTAAACCCTATCTACTAACATTACGTTAAACCCTATCTACTAACATTACGTTAAACCCTATCTACTAACATTACGTTAAACCCTATCTACTAACATTACGTTAAACCCTATCTACTAACATTACGTTAAACCCTATCTACTAACATTACGTTAAACCCTATCTACTAACATTACGTTAAACCCTATCTACTAACATTACGTTAAACCCTATCTACTAACATTACGTTAAACCCTATCTACTAACATTACGTTAAACCCTATCTACTAACATTACGTTAAACCCTATCTACTAACATTACGTTAAACCCTATCTACTAACATTACGTTAAACCCTATCTACTAACATTACGTTAAACCCTATCTACTAACATTACGTTAAACCCTATCTACTAACATTACGTTAAACCCTATCTACTAACATTACGTTAAACCCTATCTACTAACATTACGTTAAACCCTATCTACTAACATTACGTTAAACCCTATCTACTAACATTACGTTAAACCCTATCTACTAACATTACATTAAACACTATCTACTAACGGGCTTTAAGTCACTTGTCAATCCTGGCGTATATAGCCAATTAGGTAAGTTACTTTTGTTCAGAAGTTATATGTAATTTAGTCTTTAGTTCAGAATAACAATCTCCCCAATGTTTTGTTCCAAGCTAATATAGACCTTAATTCCTTGAAGACCAGGTGATGGATTTAGCTAACAACCTTCTACCTTCTCAGAGACATAGTAGCCTATTAGACTGTATGAAAGAACCCTATGAGAACACCACTGTTAGTTTAAAGTTGAATACATAATACTGGTTAGTCAAAGTCTACCTGTTTGTGAAGATAATTAGTATACGTGTATTGTTTTGCAGTCATCCATTGAGATGTTTGTGAACAGATTGGATTCTGTGGAGTCTGTCTTGCCATATGAATACAAAGTGTAAGTACATTGGAAACAACACCTTAATTTTCTGTCTCCTTGTATCTCACCACTCACCAGCACCACATGAGGCCACCCTGTCGCTGCTATTTGAACAATGTTGTTATTTTGTGCATCCACGTGCCTCCTGTGTTTTATGGGCTTTATGGAAGATAGCTATGGGTTAGGCACATTGTCAGGTCAGCCCGGTTGAATTAAGGGGCAGGTGTTATTCAGTGCCGGAACTGTGGGACAAACTGCTAACCCGAACCCTCTCTTTGAAATCCTCACCAAGCACTCTGCTGTTTTTTCCGCGCTCTTTTTCCCTCTCCCCAATTGTAAGCCCTCTAGTCAGACCTATGTGATCCGTGGTCCGTTGGGATTTATCTTTGGGGGGAAGAAACACTGGGCTCTTTCATAGCGGAACCAGTGAAATCGAATACAGACAGGAATGTAACGCTCCCTCCACATCATTTATTCTGTACTGACACTGAACATGCCTCCGTACACATTGATGCAGCTGAAGTGGTGACCTCACAAGCTCCAGGCAAGCAGACTCTCTGTTAAAAACTGCAGAAAAGTGTGTATGCTTCCTGGGGAGGCGTGGCCTATCCAGCTGCATTACTTCCTGGTACGACAGCGGCCTGCTGCTAATCGCAAGACCCTCCAGAGGGTGGCTAAGTCAGCAGAACGTATCCTTGGCTGCCATCTCTTCCGTGCAAGGCTATACTATCTGCAAAAAATAAATTTTGGACACGGCAAAAAGATTGACCAAATCCAATTCTCTCTGCTTCTGTTTTTCAGGTTTGATTTCTGCACTGTCGGATCAGAAAAGCGACCGTCTGAGAATTTAGGTCAAGTTTTGTTTGGGGAGAGAATTGAGCCCTCTCCCTACAAGGTGGGTTACACACACACACACACACATATTGTAATATTCTGAACATTTCTAATATCGTTCTGCAGCCTGCATGTGTTCAGACTGAGCCTTAGTGTTTCTAACACTGATGCCTTCTGCTTTGTGTCGTCTATTTGTTATAGTTTGATTTCATGAAGAACGAGAAGTGTAGGAAGGTGTGCACTAAATCCTATGACACCAGGAAAGCCGAGGACAAAGCCCGTCTGGACTTCCTGAAGAAAGGCATGCTGCTTAACTACCAGCACCACTGGTACGTGACCCGTTGGAAAATGTATCACTTGAGAAACGTATTCATTAGGGGTGTTACGAGATTAAAACGTGACGAGATTTCTCGTCGAGGTGAAAAGTTGTCTCGTGAGTTGTGATGTCAGCGACTCAGCGTGTATGGAACGCCAAGTGGCTGAAAACGTGACAAACTTCAAGCGTTTCTTGTGGCTGAAAACGTTCATATCAAGTGTAAACAACACCTGTTCCACAACGCACGTTGTCTAATAAGAGGTTCATAACGCCTGTTCTACAATGCACCTTGTCTAATAATACGTTCAAAACGCCTGTTCTACAACGCACGTTGTCTAATAAGACGTTCAAAACACCTGTTCTACAACGCACGTTGTCTAATAAGAGGTTCATAACGCCTGTTCTACAATGCACCTTGTCTAATAAGACGTTCAAAACACCTGTTCTACAACGCACGTTGTCTAATAAGACGTTCAAAACACCTGTTCTACAACGCACGTTGTCTAATAAGAGGTTCAAACGAGTGTAATGATGTATTTTCGCTTGATCTGTTCAAGTGTATCTACATGTTTTTTGCACTCGCTTACTTCTAGTGTAATGTCATTTTTACACTAGTCGTTTACGTCTTTAATTTTGGACGCTCGTAATTGGTCGGTCTTTCTCAATCAATCAAATTTATTTATAAGCCCTTTTTACAACAAAGTTGTCACAAAGTGCTTTTACAATCACCAGCCTGAATCCAACAGAGCAAACATCAACAAGTTGAACAAAAAAGTCGCTCGTAATTGTCACTCGTAATTGTCATGTCTTTCTCAGACACTCGTCGGACTTTGGCACCATTCATTTTTAAGGCTACAGCGCATGCGTATTTTGAGAAGCTGATAGAATCTTTTTCATGACATTTCAAAACATTTGTTTCTGTTTGCACTTGTAGTTTTGAGAGAACAATGCTTTGGTTATGGATACACTTACTGTTTGCATTTAATGTGTTATTTCTGTTATTTATATATTTGTTTTATTTATACAGTTTTATATTTTTTTATGTTCGATTTGTGGAAAGTTGTTAGATTTCTCATGGGAAATACAGGGGTGAAGCCAGTCAGTAGTTTATAGCAAAATATTTTGCAGTGTTTGCATGTCCTTTACTGCATAGAATTCATTAAAATTATATTCATTACAAGTTGATTTCAAAATGCACCTAAATTGTTTTGCATTTTGTGATTTTCAGTTGAATAAAAGAGTATTTTCCATTCATATATCATCATTAAGGAATTCTTAAAAAATTTGTAAAATCTCTTCTTGTCTCGTTCTCGTGAACCCAATCTCGTGTCTCGTCTCTTGGAGTAAGCGTCTCGTCACACCCTTAGTATTCATGTTGAACACTTTAAAAAAGCTTTTTTTCCAGTTTATATGGATGCTGCTAATTATTTTTGAGGATACTGGATGACCACCCTGTTTTGTTAAATCAGTGTGCCATATCAGGACTGTGTTTGATGTGCAGTGGGGGTGGCTGGCTGGTTCTTGACATCCCTGTGTGTGTACTAGAATGGAAAGCAGTCTCACATTCAGCCACCAGGTGGCGAACTCAGTTAACATTAAACATGACATTACAGAGAACATCAAGGCAGATGCAACACTAAAACAGTACTACATGCCCATGAAATCCCACATCAATCCACAATTGTGGATCGTGGATCTTGGACACCGGAAAACAGAAAATCCGTACCACGTCAAAGGCAGAGGCTATTTCATTTGACAGATCCTCTGCCTGGTTGTAACGGCGCCGGAGTCTCTGTTCTACAACCATTTCTTACTCTGACGTTAACTCTGCCCCCGTCTCCAGGATCGTGGACAACATGCCGGTTACTTGGTGTTACGACGTGGAGGACGGGCAGAAGTTCTGTAACCCGGGGTTCCCCATCGGCTGTTACGTCAACGAGGCGGGAAAACCTAAAGACGCCTGTGTGGTTAATGTGAGTAACTTACGTTGGGGTTCGGCATCAGATTAATTTATGTTCTGCATCAAATTAATTCCTGTTCGGCATCAAATTAATTCCTGTTCTGCATCAGATTAATTTGTCGCTTGCTGGACGTGTCCCCATGACCTGCAGCAGTCATTAACATTTATTTGTGCGTCTCTCCTCTTGCCAGTCTGACTTCAACGATAAAGACACATTTTACGTCTTTAACCATGTGGACATCACCATATTCTACCACGTGGTGGAGAACGAGGCCGCCGGGGCAAGGCTGGTCGCTGCCAAGATGGAACCCAAGAGGTACGAGGTCGTCACTCTGGACAACTGAACGGACGTTTCAATGTCCCGAATGAAATGTCATTTGTTTGCCTGTAGGGATCCTTAAGGTTTCAAAGATGTTCCTTTGTAAATAAGTGCATATTAATTGTCTCCTAAATATATTCTTTCATTACTAATTCTGTGTAATCGTGAAATATTGATTTGTAAAAAAAAAAAAAAATGTGCTCTACTAAATGCATCAATGTCTGTTTTAATTTTCGAGTATTTTTAATTGTTTTGTTTATAGTCGTTTAATTTAAGGGATCAGCCAATTATTCATTATATTGGTGTTTGGATTGTTAATGATGACACAATCCTTCTCTTACTATTCCTGTTTTTCTATGTCTGTCTTCATCTTTTCTCCTTTGTTTTTCCTCATTAAAGCTATAAACACACTAAGGTGGAAACAACAGATTGTACTGGAGGACCTATGGATCTGAGTAACAAGTTCAGTGGAGAGGTTCAGATCGCCTACACATACTCTGTCCAGTTTGTGGTAAGTGTTTGTCTGTCTAGAAAACCTGACCTTAAACTATAAAGGGAAAACAACAATAAGTTAAACTGGAGTTAAGCCTGACATAGCTTTAATGAAGGTTATTGGTGCTATGTCGCAACTAGAAAATGTTCCTGGAGAAATCTCTTATTGTCATGTTGGTGGATGCAATGTAACATAGACAGTGGGTTAGTAATATTCGGATATAGTGTGAGCGTTGGATAGCGTTTCTAACTTAGTGGTAATATTCGGATATAGTGTGAGCATTGGATAGCGTTTCTAACTTAGTGGTAATATTCGGATATAGTGTGAGCATTGGATAGCGTTTCTAACTTAGTGGTAATATTCAGATATAGTGTGAGCATTGGATAGCGTTTCTAACTTAGTGGTAATATTCGGATATAGTGTGAGCGTTGGATAGCGTTTCTAACTTAGTGGTAATATTCGGATATAGTGTGAGCATTGGATAGCGTTTCTAACTTAGTGGTAATATTCGGATATAGTGTGAGCATTGGATAGCGTTTCTAACTTAGTGGTAATATTCAGATATAGTGTGAGCATTGGATAGCGTTTCTAACTTAGTGGTAATATTCGGATATAGTGTGAGCGTTGGATAGCGTTTCTAACTTAGTGGTAATATTCGGATATAGTGTGAGCATTGGATAGCGTTTCTAACTTAGTGGTAATATTCGGATATAGTGTGAGCGTTGGATAGCGTTTCTAACTTAGTGGTAATATTCGGATATAGTGTGAGCATTGGATAGCGTTTCTAACTTAGTGGTAATATTCGGATATAGTGTGAGCGTTGGATAGCGTTTCTAACTTAGTGGTAATATTCGGATATAGTGTGAGCGTTGGATAGCGTTTCAACTTAGTGGTAATATTCGGATATAGTGTGAGCATTGGATAGCGTTTCTAACTTAGTGGTAATATTCGGATATAGTGTGAGCGTTGGATAGCGTTTCTAACTTAGTGGTAATATTCGGATATAGTGTGAGCGTTGGATAGCGTTTCTAACTTAGTGGTAATATTCGGATATAGTGTGAGCGTTGGATAGCGTTTCTAACTTAGTGGTAATATTCGGATATAGTGTGAGCGTTGGATAGCGTTTCTAACTTAGTGGTAATATTCGGATATAGTGTGAGCATTGGATAGCGTTTCTAACTTAGTGGTAATATTCGGATATAGTGTGAGCGTTGGATAGCGTTTCTAACTTAGTGGTAATATTCGGATATAGTGTGAGCGTTGGATAGCGTTTCTAACTTGGTTCTCTGTTTCTGTAGGAGGATAAGAAGATTCGATGGGCCTCTCGTTGGGATTATATCCTGGAGTCTATGCCCCACACCAACATACAGTGGTTCAGGTGAGTCTATGGCTCGGACGCCGTGTGCGGGCTCTGACGCCGTGTGCGGGCTCTGACGCCGTGTGCGGGCTCTGACGCCGTGTGCGGGCTCTGACGCCGTGTGCGGGCTCTGACGCCGTGTGCGGGCTCTGACGCCGTGTGCGGGCTCTGACGCCGTGTGCGGGCTCTGACGCCGTGTGCGGGCTCTGACGCCGTGTGCGGGCTCGGACGCCGTGTGCGGGCTCGGACGCCGTGTGCGGGCTCTGACGCCGTGTGCGGGCTCTGACGCCGTGTCTCTATAATCCTCAGCATCATGAACTCCCTGGTCATCGTCCTCTTCCTCTCCGGTATGGTTGCCATGATCATGCTGAGGACTCTCCACAAGGACATCGCCAGATACAACCAGATCGACTCTGTGGTGAGTTTCTGTCAGGCAACCGGCTGAACGCTGTGCCAACTCCTCTAGTTATGTCTGTGTGTACTGGCTCTATAAGGCAGTCATATCAGTGGTTCCTCTAGTTATGTCTGTGTGTACTGGCTCTATAAGGCAGTCATATCAGTGGTTCCTCTAGTTATGTCTGTGTGTACTGGCTCTATAAGGCAGTCATATCAGTGGTTCCTCTAGTTATGTCTGTGCTATAGTTTATTATAGTTTTTCTTTATGGCAGTCATCACTGGCTCCTACCCCAGATATCACAGGCTCCATCCCATATATATCACAGGCTCCTCCCCCACATGTCACTGGCTCCTCCCCCGTACGTCACTGGCTCCTCCCCTACTCTAGACTCCGCAGCTTAAAGGAAACTGACAGCTGCAGTTATTTTGACTGTGCCTGCGGAGGTAACTAGGGGTGACACATGAGGATACACACGTTCACCCCCAAACATGAACATGTAACACAGTCCTTGTCTCTGAGATCAAAGTCATTATTTCCTATCAACCCATCCTCCTAGTGATCAGCCCCTCCCCCTAGAAACCAGGCTGACATGTAGTCTCACCACAGCAACCAATCTTTCTCTCCTCCCCGCATCTGTCTTTCTCTCTTTTCCCCTCACTTCTCTGTTCCCCTCCTTCCCCTATTTCTATGTCTCCCTCACCTCTCCTTTCCCCACTCCTCTCGGTCTCCCTTTCCTCCTCTCTCGCTCGCTCTCGCGCTCTCTCTCTCGCGGTCTCTTTCTCTCGGTCTCTTTCTCTCGGTCTCTTTCTCTCGGTCTCTCTCTCTCGGTCTCTCTCGGTCTCTCTCTCTCGGTCTCTCTCTCTCGGTCTCTCTCTCTCGGTCTCTCTCTCGGTCTCTCTCTCTCGGTCTCTCTCTCTCGGTCTCTCTCTCTCGGTCTCTCTCTCTCGGTCTCTCTCTCGGTCTCTCTCTCTCGCTCGCTCTCTCGCTCTCTCTCTCTCGCTCTCTCGCTCTCTCTCTCGCTCTCTCTCTCTCCTGGTACTTCCAGGAGGATGCCCAGGAGGAATTTGGTTGGAAGCTGGTCCACGGAGATGTTTTCCGGCCTCCAAGGAAAGGCATGCTTCTCTCTGTCTTTCTGGGCTCTGGAACTCAGATCTTCATCATGACTTTTGTCACTCTCTGTGAGTTGTAGAACATTTCATTTCACGGATGTCCATTATTGAAACAGCAGCTTGGGCTTCTCATAAGAACGTTTAAAACACTGTAAACCATTTGTTGGCCATTGAAAACAATCATTTGTTAATATGAAGGAAACGCACATAAGCTTTCTCTCCTAAGCTCCTCCCCTGTCTGACCAGTATTATTGTTAATTGTCTACCCTAAACCCCTCCCCCTCTCACCAGTCTTTGCCTGCCTGGGCTTCCTGTCTCCGGCTAACCGCGGGGCTCTCATGACCTGTGCCGTTGTTCTCTGGGTGCTCCTTGGCACGCCGGCTGGCTATGTGGCCGCACGCTTCTACAAGTGTAAGTTTGAGACGTGTGTGTGTGTGTGTGTGTGTATCACAGTTTCCTGGCCTACTGATTCAGCAGGTTGTAATTGAACAGAGGGACGAGGGGACAAGGGTCGCGACCCCAACTTGACCTCAAACAGTCGACTAGTCTCAACCCATCTGGACTAGAGGGGAGCTCGTTAGGTCCAATCAGTGTCAGTTCTGAGTTCTGGGCAGGGGGAGGGGGGTTCTGTGGCCCGTCTCTCGTTCTGTGATCTGTAGAGGCCTGTATCAGTTTGTGAACCCCCCAACTTAACCCCAACCATGGCCAGACAGACGCACTCTTCTGGTGAAGGCTTTGTTTGGTCGCTAACGTGTTATTTTTCAGAGGTGTCTGTTCTTTGGCTTTCTGACGGTTGAATGTGTTTTCTCTCGTCTGCTTCTCTGAAACAGCCTTTGGTGGGGAAAAGTGGAAGACCAACGTTCTGTTGACCTGTTTCCTGTGTCCCGGGTGAGACTGAATTATTATTGTTTGGTCTGAGCCCTAAGTATAAGCTTATCTAGACCAACCAAGTGTTTCCAGGGCTTTGCAATGGTGTCTGTAATTGTTTTCCCTGAGTGTCTCTGTCTTCATGTTGTCTATTTCTGTGTCTTCATGATGCCTGTTTTTGTGTCTTTATGATCTCCGTCTCTGTGTCTGTATGATCTCTGTGTCTGTATGATCTCCGTCTCTGTGTCTGTATGATCTCCGTCTCTGTATGATCTCCGTCTCTGTGTCTGTATGATCTCCGTCTCTGTGTCTTTATGATCTCCGTCTCTGTGTCTGTATGATCTCCGTCTCTGTGTCTGTATGATCTCCGTGTCTGTATGATCTCCGTCGCTGTGTCTTTATGATCTCCGTGTCAGTATGATCTCCATCTTTGTGTCTTTATGGTCTCTGTGTCTTTATGATCTCGGTGTCTTTATGGTCTCTATGTCCTTATGATCTCTGTTTCTCTCTCTGGGCTCCAGAGTTGTGTTTGCAGACTTCTTTGTGATGAACCTGATCCTGTGGGGAGAGGGATCCTCTGCAGCCATGCCGTTTGGCACCCTGGTGGCCATTTTGGCTCTCTGGTTCTGCATCTCCGTCCCCCTGACCTTTATCGGGGCCTACTTTGGCTTCAAGAAAACGGTGAGCGATAACCCAAGACCTGCATATGTCTACCTGAAGTCTGTGTGTCACGTTTATTCTCGCCCCCGTGGTTCTGTGTGTCACGTTTATTCTCGTCCCCGTGGTTCTGTGTGTCACGTTCATTTACCTCCCCGTGGTTCTGTGTGTCACGTTCATTTACCTCCCCGTGGTTCTGTGTGTCACGTTCATTTACCTCCCCGTGGTTCTGTGTGTCACGTTTATTCACGTCCCCGTGGTTCTTTGTGTTTCTCAGGGGATCGAGCACCCGGTGAGGACCAATCAGATCCCTCGTCAGATCCCGGAGCAGTCGTTCTACACCAAGGCACTTCCGGGGATCGTCATGGGCGGAATCCTCCCCTTTGGCTGTATCTTCATCCAGCTCTTCTTCATCCTCAACAGCATCTGGTGGGTCTTCACAGATCGTCTAATTTCCCTTGTTTGGTAATAATATCCTTAATTTCAGTTGGTTTGGCATTTAACGTACGTCATCAGGAAATCAGTGTGATGGTTTTTCTTTGGAGCTAGACAAACAGTAAAAGTGTGTTCTGAAGAGTCAAGTTTGTGTGTGTGTGTCTTTGTGTTACCAGGTCCCACCAGATGTACTACATGTTTGGGTTCCTCTTCTTGGTCTTCATCATCCTCGTCATCACCTGCTCCGAGGCCACCATCCTTCTTTGCTACTTTCACCTGTGTGCAGAGGTGAGTCACACACACACACTCCCCCCACCTCACACACACCCCTCTCTGGGTTTCTTCCTACATTTCTGCCAGTTCAGGGTTTTTCCAAACCACTGGTATTGAGCATATTTGGCCTAGAAGTCTTACTTTAATTCAACTGTTAATGATAAATAAGGACTAACCCTGGTGGATCTAGACATCCTTTATCCAGATGTTGGAGATGCATCCATGTCTGACGGTTCTCTTCTCATCAGGACTATCACTGGCAGTGGAGATCTTTCCTGACCAGTGGATTCACGGCCGTCTACTTCCTGATTTACGCCATCCACTATTTCTTCTCCAAGCTTCAGATCACGGGATTAGCTAGCACCATTCTGTACTTCGGCTACACCATGATAATGGCTCTCATCTTCTTCCTGTTCACTGGTAGGTTTCTGTCTGGTTGGTGACAATTATTTACAAAATGCACATTCAAGTTGTTGTCATTGTTGTAATTATTTCCTTGCATATCAATCATTAGTATTTTTGGTTGTAAGATGCCATTACATTAGTTAACTATGACCTTTCACCTCAGGAACGATTGGATTCTTTGCCTGTTTCTGGTTCGTCACCAAAATCTACAGTGTTGTGAAGGTGGACTGAAACGAAACACAGACCAACTGGACTGTTTCCCTGTCACTCTTCATCTAACTGTCTGTCTCTCTATCTGTTTCTGCTTCTCACTGGCACCTCCCAGTCGACACACGATCTGTCACTCCATCTAACCAGGGGGAACACTATCTTTACCAACTCGTGTTTGTCCCAAATGTCAGCCTAAATCCGTGTACTACATACCAGGTGAGACCTACATGTGAAGGTTCCTGTCAGGGGTCATATTCATCTGAACAGGAAGCAGTTATTTTCCTTTCTCTCTGGGGGGTGTGGATGTATACAGGAAGCAGTTATTTTCCTTTCTCTCTGGGGGGTGTGGATGTATACAGGAAGCAGTTATTTTCCTTTCTCTCTGGGGGGTGTGGATGTATACAGGAAGCAGTTATTTTCCTTTCTCTCTGGGGGGTGTGGATGTATACAGGAAGCAGTTATTTTCCTTTCTCTCTGGGGGGTGTGGATGTATACAAGAAGCAGTTATTTTCCTTTCTCTCTGGGGGGTGTGGATGTATACAGGAAGCAGTTATTTTCCTTTCTCTCTGGGGGGTGTGGCTTTATTATTCTTTATTTTTCTCCTGGGTTCATGACAGGACTGTTGGAAGTTCTGACGTAACAGCTCATCAATATAACATATCTATCACTGACAGATGCAATGGAACAAATTCCCAAAATAGGGTGATCATTTTAATCTGTCTTGCTACTTGTTGCTATTGGTCCTCGTACTCCCGTTGGGTTTGGGGTGGTTCTACGTTCTAATTCAAACTTGGTGGTGTTGATGAGAATATGATTGTAAATAACTTTTTGTTTTTCTAATGCCGACAACGATTCGGGGTTGAACAAAAAGACAATCAGGCGTACAATGTGAAATGGATTTGCTCTACTTTTTCCCATGAGGCAAGGGGCTGGGGGTGGGGCAGACGTTCCTAAATGGTCGCCTAACCCCTACTGTGTGCCCTAAATGGTACACTACGTAGGTTGAAAGGGAGCTTTTTGATGTGACAGTCCCCTTCATGTTTTCTGTGTTTTCCTGCATTTATTTTGTAAGTGCTTGACTAATGACGAACTCTGTCTTTCTTATGTAACTTTTATATTCCCTCGCTCTTTGTTTTGTGTCTAGTTTTTTTTATTGCCTCTATGACACTAGTGCCTCGTTAGTAGATCATTTGAATATTCGAAAGAAACTGTTTTGGATTTTGTTGAAAGTCATTTCTCCTCGAAGGCGTCTTACTCTTGAATGTGTGCAATACATTTGGAGCAGGGTGCATTTTGGGACAGACTGCATCTATCAGAATCCAATGCTCGTGTCCTTTTAGTGTAAATATAATCCCATAAGCTATACTGGTTCCATCACCATTAATGACCGGGTGACTGGGTGCTTTTTCTGATTTGAAATAATGTAATTAAGATCTGGAAAAAAACAAATAAAAACAATTTTCCTGTTTGGGAAAATGTGTGTTTTCCTTTTTGTGTGCATGTGTGTATTGTTATCTGCAGAGAGCAATAGCACCTCTTCATCACTGTTGGTGGTAGACATGATCTTGTTCATCAGTTATTTGTCACGGTCACCGTCACAGAAAATTTGAATACGCTCCTTTGAATTTTAATTAAAATGTCTCGATGGCAGTTTGGACACAACACCATGGCTTGCCGTTCGATTGGCTGACATTTGTATGACCGTATCAACTGGGATGAGACTCATTCTGACATCAGGTAGGTTGGCGATTGCATTGGTCTGGTTGGTTAAATCCATCATATTCATTGTATGAAGCCCCTACATTAGCAGTCATCACAAAGAGCTGACAGATACCCTGCCTGTACCTCCAAAAGTCGTGGATGGCAGGACATCGATGCTCATTGGCTAGGAAAGACAACCCCCAGGTGGCAGCACTGAGGCTGGTACAGCAGAGCCCACCTGGAAGGAATTACAGGACATGCAAAGGCCTTTAGCTCTTATGTTCACTGCAACGTGTGAGTCGTCTGTTTGTGTCAAAGGTGTGTTTTAAGGCCTTTCTGGGGCGGGGGTCTGTAGGGGTACAGAGATTTAAACGGAAGCATTTTGTGCCTCTGTGTCGTCTAATTAAGTTGTTTATGTGTTTTGTTTCTAGGTAAAGGCCTGTTGACTTGTGGCTTTGTTATCCAACACCTTAGCAGTAAACCACATGGAAAACATCTTGTCTGAAGCATTTGTTTATTCATGTCTCTTAAAACTTGACACAGAAGCAGGAGTGTTAAAGGCTTTTTGGAATTTCTCCCTCGGCCACTTCCCAAACAAACACAATTGTTGTTTCGTTTAAAACCCAGAGGGCGAGTTTAGTCACAGAAATTCCCTCACGGTCGGTTGTCCATCAGTTATCATAAACATGTCAGGAGGCTGCATTCACTTGGACTGGGCTTTGTCTACTGGGCTGTGTCTACAGCCGGCTAATGAATGGGGAGGACAGACTTTGGGACTTCTGAGTCGTCCGGTGGCTTTAAGACGTAGGTCTCATCAAAGCCCTCCATCGTGTTCATCCTCCTCCTCTCCTGTCGGCCATTGTCCGAACAGAGACACTGGCTGACTGATCTTGTAAAGTCACCATGTAACGGAGTTCCCTGTGAGAACGGTGGGTTGACCTCAGCATTCCGCCTGTGGGAGTCACATATGGGAGGTCAGCTTGGGGCTGGTCTGATTCAGCACCTCTCAATGTTTTTGAGGTGCAGGGCATTATGGGAAGGATGTGTAGGGGAGGATTCGGCGTTCTGCGGAATGGGATTGAGCAGCTTTCAATGTGACAGGAGCCCTCAGTTGACAAAGGGCTTGAGGGTGCATTCATCTCTCTGAAGTGGGAATAAAGTAACAGGTTGTGATTGTTCACTTGGTTGGATTACCTCCTTAGAGGAGAAGATGGAGGCAAGTCTGGCAGTTTAGATTTCACAACACAGACACACACTTGAGTCGAAGGCGAGGACCAGTGTTACAATGACGAAGATTAGGTTACATTTGAACAACTGTCCCTGATTCACTGTTTTACGGGGTCGTTCATTATAAAGAGGGACAGATGGCGGCCATCTTCCCACAGAAGCTCATGACTGATGAGTGAAGAATGAAAATGTCCTGTTGAGATGGTATTTTCAGAGATGGAGAGAAGGGAGGGAGCGAGAGAAAGGCTGTTGATTCTTTTGTGTGTGTGTGTGGGTGCGTGTGTGTGTGTGTGTGCCCTGTCTTTAATGACTCTGGTTGCTTCAGGCTATGCCCTCCTTTCTCCTCGGCTGTGTTTTATTCCAGGTGCCCTTTGTCTCGTCCTGTCATTATTGGTGCTGAGCTCAGAGTTAGCTCCTCCCCCTTCTCCTTGCCTGCTAATCAATTACGCAGCTGAAACCCATGACCATCGATAGATGACGTGTGTGTGTGTGTGTGTGTGTGTGCCTGTGTGTGTGTGTGTGTGTGTGTGCCTGTGTGTGTGTGTGTGTGCCTGTGTGTGTGTGCCTGTGTGTGTGTGCCTGTGTGTGTGTGCCTGTGTGTGTGTGCCTGTGTGTGTGCCTGTGTGTGTGCTTGTGCGTGTCTGTGTGTGAAACTGTGTCTGTGTGTGAGGGAGAGTACGAGCAGGCAGGTAACATGCGTTCTTTAATGATGTGCTTAGAAACCAAAGAAAGTAATAGACTGTCTGTACTGAGACAAATGTCTGCCCACAAATATCTTAGCCAGTAAGTAAGTCTTATGCGTTGCATTCAAAAGAAGCTACAAGCACACACGTTAAATGTAGCATGATAGTCTGTGTCAGAAGTGTCAAGCCCTTCGTTTATAAATCAGCAGACAACTTTAATGAGTTATCCGGAGCCCTGTTGGTTCTCCACTCCTTCATCATCACACCTCCTCCATTACCCCTCCATCAGCCTGTCCAGGGGACCTCATTGTTTTAGGATCACCCCAGTCTTCAGTCGCCTGTCCTCGACCCTCCACCCCAAGCCTCCCTCCTCGTTGGCCCCTGGATCCAGCGGATCCCCTGAACCCAGAAGGAGAACAGTTGGGCTCTCTGTTCTCGGGGTGTTCCAAACAGAATCCAGAGCGTGGGGTGTACCTTTGTTCCCCGCGGGAGGGCTTGGCGAAACTCCGTGAAGCGCCACAGGGGTTCCCGGAGCGGCAGTGTGCTCCGTGGCGGATTGCTCAATCTGGTTATTTGGTTTTCCCGGATTCACTATAAACAGTCCACTTTGAAGAGCTGACCCCGAGGCCCTGGTTGCTCTCATCCCCTCCCAAACACTTGCTCCTGGGCCCTTTGATAGGGTTTTGTTCTTCATCTTCTCTGTCATGTCTGATGAATGTGTGTAACTAACTGGCTGTTTGATAGTAGATGTTCTTTGGTTAGGATCTGCAGCTGGGTAAATGCCCAGCTGACGAGATGACACAGATCACATCGAGTGGAGACATCAGTCCTGCTTCTGGCCCCAGAGACCGAAATACCTGCCATGACGCAATTCCTGCTTACACCGCAGTTCGGGGAAACACGACGGGGATGAGTGGGGCAAAAATGTAGATGTATCACTAAGGAACCAAGGAATGTAACTCTAATGTCCAGGCAACGCGCGGGAATGTCGTCTGGGTCGTGGAAGGTGGTAAGTCAGATGGGTTTGTGGAGTGAGGGGTTGTGTGTGGAAAAAAGACCTCCCTGTTTCAGGGTACAACTGCAAATCAAGTGAAGATACAGGAATTGTTTTTAAAAATGTCAAACTAAATCTCAAATTAAAAAACAACTTGTTAATAAAGCTGTAGTGTCTTTGTTGAGAAGTTAGAATCTAACAACAATGGATCAAAGCTGAGCACAGGATTAAGACCAACCTCCAGAAGGTAATTAATCCTGGTTAATCTCTAATTCCAGATTAACACCGCAGTCTATCAACGTGTTTAATGATGCCAGTATGAGAGGGAAGCTGGGGGCAGGAACTCCATTTTCTCGTTAATAAATTCCCTCGGGCATGTTTGTGAATGACCTATGCAAGTCACCCCAACTGAAACTAGATTTGTTGTAATTATTTATTAATTGGTGGGAAAGTAGTTTAGTAGCCTATCGGCTGACAATCAGACCTGAACACAGCCTATTTTGGGCTTAACAAGATGCTGTGAAAACCCTAAATCCTATTCTAAGATCACGTAACTGTAACTTAAAAAAACAAACCAAACTAATTCCCAGGAGGAAGACAGATTTACATGGTTCTAACATGTGTAGTATTGGGAGTGGACTAACATGTGTGTAGTAATGGGAGTGGACTAACATGTGTGTAGTAATGGGAGTGGACTAACATGTGTGTAGTAATGAGAGTGGACTAACATGTGTGTAGTAATGGGAGTGGACTAACATGTGTGTAGTAATGGGAGGGGACTAACATGTGTGTAGTAATGGGAGTGGACTAACATGTGTGTAGGAATGGGAGTGGACTAACATGTGTGTAGTAATGGGAGTGGACTAACATGTGTGTAGTAATGGGAGTGGACTAACATGTGTGTAGTAATGGGAGTGGACTAACATGTGTGTAGTAATGGGAGTGGACTAACATGTGTGTAGTAATGGGAGTGGACTAACATGTGTGTAGTAATGGGAGTGGACTAACATGTGTGTAGTAATGGGAGTGGACTAACATGTGTGTAGTAATGGGAGTGGACTAACATGTGTGTAGTAATGGGAGTGGACTAACATGTGTGTAGTAATGGGAGTGGACTAACATGTGTGTAGTAATGGGAGTGGACTAACATGTGTGTAGTAATGGGAGTGGACTAACATGTGTGTAGTAATGGGAGTGGACTAATATGTGTAGTAATGGGAGTGGACTAACATGTGTGTAGTAATGGGAGTGGACTAACATGTGTGTAGTAATGGGAGTGGACTAACATATGTGTAGTAATGGGAGTGGACTAACATGTGTGTAGTAGTGGGAGTGGACTAACATGTGTGTAGTAGTGGGAGTGGACTAACATGTGTGTAGTAATGGGAGTGGACTAACATGTGTGTAGTAATGGGAGTGGACTAACATGTGTGTAGTAATGGGAGTGGACTAACATGTGTGTAGTAATGGGAGTGGACTAACATGTGTGTAGGAAGTTCTCAGGAACTGCTAATCAACCCCCCCCCCCCGTGCTTCACCGGTCTATAATGATGCTCATCAAAGCCTGTCGTCTCAACTGGAAGCTGAAACAGGAAGCGTTTTATGGCTGTTTGTGTGTGATAGTAAAGTCCACTCTCACACACAGGTCCCGGTGACAGTGTAAGGTGTGTGTGTGCACCTCGGACGCCAGTGTTTTATAGGAGAAAGGTGGCAGCCGTTAGGGGGATGGTATTTCTTTACCACATTGGTTTACCGGTAAAGAGGCAGCACAGCCAAATCCTGGGGCGGACTGGGACCAGGAATCAGCCCAGGCATCTCACACAGCTAGTTATCCTACCATTGAAGGACCGGCTCATCTGGCATTTGCCAGAACAGTTTTTTTTCTGTAGTATCATGTAATTAAAAAAAATCACTTTTTAAAAATTCTGCACTTTGTAGTTGTAGGTATGTATGTTCCGGAGGCCAGACTAAAGACCATCCGTTTTACTACAGATAGCCTGGTAGTAAACAGCGTTACCAAAGGGTCACGTGTTCTGATCCCAAGTCAACAAGGTTGTTGTGCCCTTGAACAAGGCACTCAACACTAAGTTGCACCGGATGAGATTGAATGTCTGATAACTAAAATATATAAAGGGTTTCTGGACCGGCCAATCAGAATGCCAGGTTCTGGACCGGCCAATCAGAATGACAGGTTATGAGGGTATCTGGACTGGCCAATCAGAATAACAAGTTATAAGGGTTTCTGGACAGGCCAATCAGAATAACAAGTTATAAGGGTTTCTGGACCGGCCAATCAGAATGCCAGGTTCTGGACCGGCCAATCAGAATGACAGGTTATGAGGGTATCTGGACTGGCCAATCAGAATAACAAGTTATAAGGGTTTCTGGACCGGCCAATCAGAATGACAGGTTATGAGGGTATCTGGACCGGCCAATCAGAATGACAGGTTATGAGGGTATCTGGACAGGCCAATCAGAATGACAGGTTATGAGGGTATCTGGACAGGCCAATCAGAATAACAAGTTATAAGGGTATCTGGACCGGCCAATCAGAATGACAGGTTATGAGGGTATCTGGACTGGCCAATCAGAATGACAGGTTATGAGGGTTTCTGGACTGGCCAATCAGAATAACAAGTTATAAGGGTTTCTGGACTGGCCAATCAGAATGACAGGTTATGAGGGTATCTGGACCGGCCAATCAGAATGACAGGTTATGAGGGTATCTGGACAGGCCAATCAGAATGACAGGTTATAAGGGTATCTGGACTGGCCAATCAGAATAACAAGTTATAAGGGTTTCTGGACAGGCCAATCAGAATAACAAGTTATAAGGGTTTCTGGACCGGCCAATCAGAATGCCAGGTTCTGGACCGGCCAATCAGAATGACAGGTTATGAGGGTATCTGGACTGGCCAATCAGAATAACAAGTTATAAGGGTATCTGGACTGGCCAATCAGAATAGAGTGCCATGGTTAGCTAGACTCTAATGGATCAGCTCTCCTGTTTAGTTCAATTATAAGGTTCCTTCTCCTCAGTCTTTGTTTTTTTGCAGTCGGCACTTGTTCTAATAGCCGGTCTTATTGGGTAACAAAGAGAGTTAAGTCACTCAACCTAACCCATTTCCCCAGATTCTGTATGAGCGAAACAGACAAATACACACATCATACAAGCTTTTTTGTGACCTAAAATTGAACGGCCACCTAAAAAAACATCTGTTGGAAAAAATATGTATTTATCTGAATTGCGGTTTTGTAATATCTCAAATGAACCACTGCGATTAAATTACATTTGGCGAGGAGACAGGCTGCAAGGATTTATTAAAGGGTATTAAACTAGATCAAGGGTAGTATTAGGACCCAGACAAAGCAATCACAATCCAACTCAATTAGAACAGTTTAGATATCAACTGAACACACCTGTTTATGTCAATTTGAAATGGACTCTTCTTTATTTTTCCATGTATAGCGTTTATCTAGTCATCCATATATCAGATAGAAATGGTGCTATGACGTCGCTTTTTATTTGTACATTTGACTATTAAAGCCTATGAGTTCAATACCAACTCATCACGTATTAGTTTTGACCGGGTTAAAATAATTTAGAGTGCACTTAAAAGAGAATAGAAAACCATTTAGGAGACCTCCTCGGCTGTGTCCTTTAAGAGCTTGGCATCACCAAGTCTAACAAAGTCACTTTATTTGCAGTCATAGTCAGAACAGCCACAAAAGACACGTCTTCCCAAGTCAGCAGGGTTGTTAGGACAACAGAACGGCCGCTCTTCTTTTCAATAGCCCCACTCCCACCTCTGACTAACTCTCTGCCCACACGCCGTACGACAGGTCACTGTTTGTTTGGCCTACTACATGTAGTGGAGTTACGCCCCCTCCCAGGCCACTCCTACAGCACAAACAGGAAGCCATTGAAGACAGGTTCAAAGCAACCACAGATTCCACACATCCAGCCCCCTAAACACAAATATCAGTGACCATCTAGGTCAGTGTGATGACTCACTTCAACCCTGGTTCTTAGCAAGCGAAGGCAATTTATTAGATGTAGGAATATTTTTTTACATTGACATAATAAAAAACATAATAAATAAAAGGCTTGTCAGAACACAGGATTACGTTTAATGAGGCAGTATTAAAGGTTGAGAAAATAGATTCAAACAATAACAAATGTTCTCAAAAATGAAATAAACAGATTCTGAATGGAAAACTACAATGACCATGACACAGTCAACAAGTGAACTACAACGACCATGACACAGTCAACTTGTGAACTACAATGACCATGACACAGTCAACAAGTGAACTACAACGACCATGACACAGTCAACTTGTGAACTACAATGACCATGACACAGTCAACATGTGAACTACAATGACCATGACACAGTCAACGTGAACTACAACGACCATGACACAGCCAACATATGAAATACAATGACCATGACACAGTTAACATGTGAACTACAATGACCATGAGTCCACACAGTCAGAATGTAAACAGGGTCACGTCTCATTAACAATAATGTATCACCATTCTACACCCAAGTCATTGACGCAATCACAAACAGGGAATTAACTGTTGTAAAGGGAACGTTGTACAAATGTATTCAAATATGATTTTAATATTTCCAAACCGTTTTTGGGCCTGCACCTGCGCTAGCACACTTCAGACAACCATCAAGTGGATACACTGTTGTTGTCTGCTTTAACGGATAGGCAAACTTGGGTCAAATACAATGTCAGAATTTGACATGCAATCGATTTTCTAGCTTGCCTGTGTACACAATCAACAATGGACTAGACCTAAGTGCCAACTAGCACATCCGGAAAAATCCAGAAGAGTCAGGTTTGTCTGTATTCACAAAGCGTCTCAGGGCAGGAGTGCTGAACTACAGTTACACCCTCCAGATCATGACAAGAGTGAAGAGATCCGTGATCAGAACGCCGGCTGAGTTGCTTTGTGAACACACAGTGTTTACCTGTGTAGCCCTACATATGGCAATACATCTCATCACACAGGGGTGTCACAGCCTAAACCCACAGCCAGAGCACACCCACAGTGCTGTGAATCTATGTTCCCAATATGTGCATGTCGTCTCATTTGTGTAGCCTGCAATGGAAAGCCAGAGTTATTCCCGATCGGCGGACGTCCTCAGAGACGGTTTGTAAATAAAGGCACCAACGTTTATTTGTATCGCTTCGATCTGTCTCCATAACAACGGGGACATGTCCTCTCCTCAGCTTCTGTTTTTGACACATTTCACATCCTGTCCGTCTCCATAACAACGGGGACATGTCCTCCCCTTATCTTCTGTTTTTGAGACATTTCACACCCTGTCCGTCACCATAACAACGGGGACATGTCCTCTCCTCAGCTTCTGTTTTTGACACATTTCACACCCTGTCCGTCACCATAACAACGGGGACATGTCCTCCCCTCAGCTTCTGTTTTTGAGACAGTTCACACCCAGTCCGTCACCATAACAACGGGGACATGTCCTCCCCTCAGCTTCTGTTTGACACATTTCACATCCTGTCCGTCTCCATAACGACAGGACATGTCCTCCCCTCAGCTTCTGTTTTTGAGACAGTTCACACCCAGTTCGTCGTGCGTCCGCCGCTACGTTGCCTTGTAGTACTCCTCATCGTCGCTACAGGGCTCCGATTTGATCTCGTCCGCGGTGAGTTCTAGATAGTTCTGACCGGGTCCGCGGGCCCTCGTGCACACGTACCACTCCTTAATGTTCGACACGGCCTGGGGCAGCGACAGCTTGGACGACGGGCAGTTAGTCCGAGGCGCCACGTAATCCTGCGAACTACGTTTCCCAAGGATCCCCCTGAAAGACAGATCTATGGGTTCCGAGGTAGGAGAGGACTTGAGTGCATTGATGTGGACCTTCATGTGCTTCCTGAGGGAGCTGGGGTGTGTGTAGGACTTGAAGCAGCCGTGAGCTTTGCAGTCATACGGTTTGGCGCTGGTGTGCACCTGGGAGTGCTTCTTGCGGTCGCTGCTGTTGGCGAACTTCCGCTCACAGCCGGTGAATTCACATTGAAATGGCTTCTCACCTAGACAGACGGGTCGTGGAGAATCATTAGGTTCTGGATCACAGGATGTGTGCGTCACAACGACATACGTGTCAGTCACGCAGACAACACTGAAACATTAATTCAGAAGCACACACATTTCTGCACAACTGTCTGTATTCTTCCCATTAATATAATTTAACAATAGTGTGGTACACTTTTTAGAATATAGACATATACAACTCGAAGATGCGTTCTAAGGCACAAGTTTCCAAATACCACCACTGGTTCCATCGAACACAAACCCTAAAGGTTTATAGCTAGTATTAACGGATTCCTAAGGTAGTTAAAACAGTCAAAAGTTATTATTCATTCACAGTTTATAGCCAAAGTCTCGAACCAACCAGTTCATCTTAAATAGGGTTAGTGTACCCAGGATCGTGTTTCTGTGCTTGGTTAAGTTACTAGCAGCCCGGCCAACTGGGATCATTCCTTATCTGTCATCACTCGATATTGAATAAATAGATCTCTTAAATCTCTTAAACCTGGTCGCCCTTGGGCTTTGTTTTTTTTTTACATTAAGTCAATTAACAAACCACTCCACACACCGCACTTCCTGGTTTCTTTACTTCCTGAAGAGGCGTGTTTTGAATACGTAAACACGATGACGTCTAAAGCCTGTCTGCCAGCAGAGACTAAACCTTTCTACTCTATAACCCTCTTTCATAATCCAATAATTAATATCTACTGGAAGGTTCAATGATATTTAAAAGAGGTGTGTTACGCAAAAACATAACGCAGGTACAACTACATGAATGCCATTATTACCCATCTAGATGCATACCTGTGTGCGTGCGCGTGTGAATCTATCTATATGCATACGGTATACCTGTGTGCGTGGGCGTGTGGATCTATCTAGATGCATATACCTGTGTGCGTGCGCGTGTGAATCTATCTAGATGCATATACATGTGTGCGTGCGCGTGTGAATCTATCTAGATGCATATACCTGTGTGCGTGCGGGTGTGAATCTTGAGGTTCTCAGAGCGAGCGAACACTTTCCCGCATTCTGCAAACGAGCACGAGAACGGTTTCTCTCCCGTGTGCACCCGGATGTGATTGATTAGTTTATATTTGGCTTTGAACGCCTTCCCGTCTCGCATGCATTCCTCCCACATGCAAACATGGCTCAGGGGCTCGAGCCCAGCGACGTGCTCGCTGCTGACGTGGTCCACCAGCTCGTGCATGGAGCTGAAAGTTTGCTCGCATATCCTTTGTTTTGAACTTCGCTGCTCCCGGTCGGTCCATTTGCAGACCAGCTCCGCTTTTACCGGCCTGTTGTTGTTGACGGAGGAGTGGTCCACGTAGGCGCCCGTGGAGCTGGCGCGCGGAGGAGACGTGAGGAGGTTGGAGGTCATGGAGTTGTTGTTGCGGAGCGGAGAGTGGCCATTGTGGCGATGGTGACCACCCGGCCGCTGCATGGTAGAGACGAGCTGCCTGCCTCTCTGCTCCCTCTCTGTCCCCAGCAGCTCGGCGGGTTGAAGCCGCGCTGGTTTGGGGGAACCCACGTGGATCTGTCTGTCCGTTTGTGTTGCACTATAGTGACGCATGCGACATATTCGCTAAATGTACCGCACACCCAGTCAGAACCAGGTGCTCCGTGCCCCCATACAGGCACGACAAACTATCGGGTCAGAGAATGACTAGGGCTGTATCCCAATGGGCCAAAATGGCGTCCTCTTTTCATCTCCTCTCCCTCCGGGTCCACGGATCTATAAACGGGACTGGTGAAAGCAATATGGCGGGTGGACGGAATTTAGTTGCTCACTCCAGTCTTTTCAGATCAGTGGACACGGAGGGAAGGAAATGAGAAAAATATAGGCTACACATATTTGTTGAGATGCACCCCCAGCGGTGGGGTTGAGGACGTCTGCCTAGAGAACATAGAAGCAACCAGCCCACTGAGCTGTTTATTACAGACTCAACACAATAGAAGAGTGATGATGGGAAAAGTCATGCAAATAATGTTGGCGGATTGATGCCATATGTACGTGACATGTTCATTGTCATGTGTTAAACATGTTTTATTCCGTATCTTTTCAGTTTCCTAAATCATTGCTGTACTGAAGCCCAGATCTCTGAAAACATGCAGGCTAACGTGGATTTGTTAATCAACCATCACCAATTGTCACATAATTTAATTAATGTTTGTATATGATATTTGTTTATTTACACGATGGCCTTTTTATGTTCCAAATTGTAAATGGTCTAGAATAAATATAACCAGATTTAAAAGATGTCCAGTGTTATTTCGGTCAAATACGTTATGGGTTCTCTTGAATCTTCTAACCCATCAGGTTAAATGTTTAATGCACTTTATCACTTTGGTCTGTATCTTGTTTTTCCCCTGACACAGACATCTGTCTTTGAACTTGACTGACTGCAGTGGGGACAGAAGCACTCGAGTAACCGTCACCATAAATAAAAGTGTTTTTGTTTGCAGTACATTACCGATACAACCCTTGGTGGTGCCACATTTTATGACATGCAGGAGGTTAAACAGATGTAATGTACTATGTTATCTGCCATAACGTGAATAGACTGGGAAATATGTTAACCTTGAACTTGTTACATTGGTGAGTTGGACAAAATAAAATGATTTTCACACTGCAGAGTTAAACTCCTGATTGATATGTGTTTGTCCCGTAACTTTATTAATCCTGGAAGCAACGTACATAAATTATGTGTTTTATCACCTAAATGTTTTTTCTTCAAAATGCTTTCCACAGTAATAAAACAGGCGGAGCGAGAAGCCTATCTGTAATTGGTTGAATGCTGGGATCGATTGCGTGCTGTGACCAATCAGAGTGCGTTTGGTGAACACCCGGGGTTCTCTAAAAAGGGGAGCACTGGAGACCACTGAAGACCCCAAGGATTAAGACTGTACTGAGAACACATAGCTAACTGAAGATGCGCCGCGGAACCACATTTTTTGCTTGTGCAAATTACCCTGCACATTAATGTTTAGAGACTCCGGCAAAACCATCCATTCATAGCTTGGAAAAGTACTTCTGTATTCCCCGATTCAATAGATATCCAATAGGTGTATTTTATGCGTAGCTTTTTTACGCACAGGTACAGTTTAAATAATTATTTCCACTCTTAGAGCTCAATCTTAGGCTGTGTTGAGATGCTGTCGGAGGGAAGTCACCAGTCGGTGATCAGCAGCGCGTTCCAGAGGCACCACTCAGTGCATTCCGCCGCCGAGATGCAGGAGAGGGACCCGAGCTTTATGGAGTCTGTGCACATAGCCGCCCAGGGGCCTGGGTATGGCCCATCGTATGCCAACTCCACAAGGGACTTTATCCTGCGCAACCGGGGTTTTGGAGACACTTCCTCGGCCAGCGATCAGCACCCTCTCCTGAGGACAATGGCTGCTGGATCCCTTCATCACTCCCACGTCGAGGGCCAGGGGCACCTCCTGTTCCCAGGGATGCACGAGCAGCACCACGGCTCGGCGAACATACTGGGGGGTCGGCTTGGAGTGGGACTACCCGGGGAGGTGTTCGGCCGCGCGGAGCAGTATATGTCCAGTCAAAGGAACGACCCGTACAGCCAGTATGGTGCCATGGGTCTGAACATGGGCATGGCCGCGCATCACCACCACCACCCCGCCGCGTTCTTCCGTTACATGCGGCAGCAGTGCATCAAACAGGAGCTGATATGTAAGTGGACGGACCCGGACCAGCCCGGAGCGGCGAACCGGTGCTGTGGCAATACCTACTCCACCATGCATGAGCTGGTTACGCACGTCTCCCTGGAACACGTCGGCGGTCCGGAGCAGAGTAGCCACACGTGTTTCTGGGAAGAGTGTCCGCGCGAGAACAAACCGTTCAAAGCCAAGTACAAGCTGGTCAATCATATTCGCGTGCACACGGGCGAGAAGCCGTTTCCGTGCCCGTTCCCCGGGTGCAGCAAGGTGTTTGCGCGCTCGGAGAACCTCAAGATACACAAACGGACGCATACAGGTAATTTATCACATTGCTATTAGAAGTGTGGCTGTTCAGGATTTCGTTTATACGTACACGAGGGTGTTATACTTTTATTCTGGTTATGTGAAGGGACATACTATTATTCTGGTTATGTGAAAAGAAGCATACTATTCTGGTTATGTGAAGGAGCATACTTTTATTCTGGTTATGTGAAGAAGCATATATTCTGGTTATGTGAAGAAGCATAGGCCTACTATTATACTGGTTATGTCAAGTAGCATACTCTTATTCTGGTTATGTGAAGGAGAATATAGTATTATTCTGGTAATGTGGCCTACATATCAACTAACAGATGAATATATTCTCTTTTCTTTTTAAAGGGGAGAAACCGTTCATGTGTGACTTCTTTGGCTGCGACCGACGCTTTGCCAACAGCAGTGATCGCAAGAAACACATGCACGTCCACACGTCTGACAAGCCCTATCTGTGCAAGATGTGTGACAAGTCCTACACGCACCCCAGTTCTCTCAGGAAACATATGAAGGTGAGCTTTGATCTGTTGCCAAAAGTTCCACCAGCTTGGTGGTTTGACATAATATTTTATGTTTGAACGAAATTTGCTGATGGTTGTTTGTCTATAAATTCAGGTACACGATTCTTTGTCGGTGGCCGACTCTTCGCCGGGAGCCAGCAGCGGGTATGAGTCTTCCACGCCACCCGGTTTAGTGTCCCCTGCCTCGGAGACCCGGAGCAACATGTCCCCGGACTCAGCTGTCCTCAGTAGTGGTCACAGCAGTCTGTCGTCCAACTTCAGCGAGTGGTACGTCTAAAGAGGAAGGGAAAGTAGTAACATTTCAAAGTAACGGGGAAGCTGTGCCAACAAATGAAGGAAAAGTGCAACGACTGGATTAAATGGACGCTTTACGCGCAATATACGCGATATATTACTCAAAATGTTGCACTAAAACTTTTTTTAATATCTGTGGTGTCAAATTTTATATTTTGATGGTTGTTAAATTATCAGAACTTTGTTTTTCATATCTATTTCACGTGTTTACGGTTGGTTAATTTTGTGATGTTTTTTATTATTTTGAGATTGACCACTGAGTATTCTATAAAGTAAAGAAGTGCCAAAAGTGTCATTTTTAAACGGAATTGGGGGGTGGGGTGTAGGATTGTTTTCCTCCATGAACGACTTCTTGAGGTGATTACATACCTAATTATATATAAAAAACTACACAGCTGTCTTTTTGGTGTACACTTATTGTGTTTTCAAATTGTTAATAAAGTGAATTTAGTTTGTAAGATTCCTGTACATTTTCTGTTTGTGGCACCAACTCGATTAAAACAAATTGTAATTGTGAATGGCTTCTTTTACCATTGGTTATGCTATCGACTTTTTTTTCTTATATACGCATGTTTGACGGTCATTCTAAACTATTTTTATTTTTTCGTTTCATAAGGTAATATATCATTTTATTTAGCTCCAATAGAGTTTTTAAAAATTGGTAAAACAACTTGGATCAATTAACACACAACGTTGTAACGTTTATTAATCACTTAAAAATGTATCAATAATGAAACAGGCTGAACATTACCTCCTATATTTTTTTTGATTACAAAGTATAGATCAATAAGTGACAAATCAATGTGTGATTCAGTTATTGGTATATAGTATAAGGAAGACAATGATATTCAACTATTTTTCTCGATGTGTGAAACCCATTACCCATTTGGAATATGTGTTCAACGCTTGTAAAAGTTCTATAATTCACGTAACGTCTAATATGTTTAATAATGTCACATTATTTTAGGTTATGCCACCTGCATAGGTAAGTTAAATGCCATGTGCAGCATACAAATCATTGACTGCACGGTCAGTTATTATAGTTACATTTAATCAATGTCGAGGCTCTATGAACGTACGCTGTCTGCGTGCAATTTGATTGGATGATAGAAAACACTCCCTTACGTCATTCCGGCGCCTCCCCTTACCCCGACAGACATGGCGGCGTACATGATATCTCCAACTCTGCAAAGAGTTTTGCTTTCGGCCAAGGTGAGCTGACTCTATAAACCACCAATCATCTAGATTTTATCGATGTAGTTTTTGAGTTTAATTAAGTGTTGAGCTCTTGCGCAGCATGTATTCTCTGATAACATGTCTTTAACGGGACGCTTTACTCACCTCCTGTGTCCGGTGTTAGCCTGCCCAGCTAGCTAGTCCGTTTCTTTTAGTCATTATGGATTTTCTCACATTGTCTCTTTTCGGCCGTTTGTTAGATGTCGAGATGTCCTTGTCTGACATTTAGATGTTGTATTTTACAGTATTAATGTAAGTCATTCCAACAACAGGCTGGACTACTAACTAACTACATCCTCTGTCAATGTCAAGGGGTCCGAACCACTTAATAACACAAGCCTGAACTGGTTTTATGTTTACCTCCTGGCGAAAATATAACTTGTTCCAATGACAAATCCCTTGAATAATGAGTGATGAACTGAAGTGCCATCGTATATCTGTATATCTAGTTTATTAGTAGTGTAACTTAATATCAATTATGGGCGCCACAACCGGCACAGTGAAATAATAATAACTCCTGTCACCTGGTTTAAGCCCAGTGTAAGGTTCATTTTCCATTGAGAGGAGATTGATCAATTCAAGTTTTTTAACTTTTTATTATACTGCTAATAATATTCATGTTTCTGACATTTTCTCTGCAGCATGTCTCTTTCCACTCCAGATTCTGTGTTGTGGCGGGTCGAGCACAATACTCTGTTGTTTATGATACCAGTGAGAAGGTAGGACTGGCTGTCGAGTTATCTTGAGGACGAGATCTGTCTAAATAAATATATACAGGGTTCTGTTCATTATGCCAGTTCTATTACAAAACAAAAAAAAACGTTTTGATAGACAGCGGATTTGTTTGGTTGCATGACAATGTACACACCTCTGCAGGTTGCAGAGCCTGGGTCATATAGAGCATACTGACACACATTCAAGACAATGAACACACCTCTGGAGATTGAAGAACCTATGTCATATAGAGCGTACTGACACACATTCATGTTTTGTGTTTGTGCCCCTTTTCTATCAGTCATTTATTCAGATTTGCACTAGGAAATCTTCATTTCCCTCAAATCGGCAATATAAAGAATAAGTCACATCCACTTTGATCTTCAAACAAGCATGGCTCAGTATTGCCTCTGGCCAAGTGTTTACCAGTGCTCCTGGTGTGGACAGGGGGTCGGCACGGAATGGGGGGATGGGAGGGGGGTTGCTGGAGGAAAGATGCTCAGAGTTTTATTAGGGGTTCTGAAACAGACGTTTTCACTTACCGTGTGTTTCATGTGTTTTACGCGGTTGATGGTGTACAAACAAACACACACATACAGAAGAGCATTTGTTGTGACAACAGGTTCCCAAACTAATCCCTCTCTCCTTTCACTAGACCTTTGATAAGATCCTTATTGCAAACAGAGGAGAGATCGCCTGTAGGGTAAGAATGGGCTTTGTTAACTAACCAGCACTTCATCTGTAGTGAAATGAAAGAGACAGGAGACCACTCTTTATAAGCCATGACATGCATTTTTATGTTTTGTTTTTATTATATTGTGTTTTCTTTTCTGTAGTTTTTTATTCAATTTAGTTTTGTAAGGGTAGATCAGCTTTAATATTTCCGATATAGTTAAACATGTATAGTTTTCATTAGTTATTATGCAGAATGTTCTACATTTGTCTTATTTTTTTGCAAATTAATCATGTATTGTGTTTCAAAGCAGATTATACAAATATAATTACATTGTTCAGATCATATTTCTCGTGTACTTTGCAGTAGTACGATTCATATTTCTTTGGAGTAGTAAAAGTAATATTATAAAAAATAAAGTCATGATTTCAAGTAAATTTTAGTAATGTTACAAATCTATTTTCCAGAGTGACTTTATTTGTTGTTAATAAACTGGATGAAACAGTCACCTCATTCTGTTTGGAAATACGTGTTTTCTGTTCTTCGTCAGGTGATGAAGACCTGCAGGAAGATGGGCATCAAAACAGTGGCGATTCACAGTGACGTTGATTCAAGCGCAGTGAGTGTGTGTGTGTGTGTGTGGGTGTGTGTGTGTGTGTGCTGCGAATGTCCATCCTGTTTTTTTTCAGATGTTATATAGGGGTTTGTTGCATGTTTGTGTGTTGATTTATGTGATTGTGCTCCATGTCTGTTTGTATCTAGTGAGCCTGACATATATTAATATATTAATGCAGTTATGTTTTCTGTTTTTGTCTGGTTCTTAGTACTGCTATGGTTCCTTAGTGGTTCCCTCATGGTTCCTCTGTTTATCCTCATGGTTCCTCAGTGTGTCCCTCATGGTTCCTCTGAGTACATGTATTTGACAAGTAATGGACTTTAAGCACATTGTTGTTTACAGAAACAGCATCAAAGCAATTATTAACAGTCTTGCTCTGGGACAGATAAAATATTTTTGGGGTCTGGGGCATCAAACCAATGACCTGTTGTTTTCTGGTCCAGGGCTCTTGACCACCATGCTAACCTGATGGAGCCACATAAAGCCGGCGTGCTGTTGGGTCGTGTGTGGTTCAAGGACCGTGGACATGACGACTGTGGACATGACGACTGTGGACATGACGACTGTGGACATGACGGCTGTGGACATGACGGCTGTGGACATGACGGCTGTGGACATGACGACTGTTATAATGTCTGTAGAAGTGTGTGTTAGGTAGTGAATGAACATATAGGTAGTAGAGAAGTATATACTGTTATAATGACTGTTATAATGTCTGTAGAAGTGTGTGTTTGAGAAGACATGATGCCTCTCTTAGCACCTCTTTGTCTGTAGATGCAGGGAACCAACTGGTCCTTAACCCCCAACACACACACACACACACAGACACACACACACACACACACACACACACACACACACACACACACACACACACAGACGCACACACACACACACAGACACACACACACAGACACACACACACAGACACACACACACACACACACACAGACACACACACACCTTGTTGATCCAGATGTTGGTGTTAATCCCATGGAATGTGTCCTGGCGTTGACAATGTCTGTCAATCACTGCTGAGGGTCTGTCTCGATGGGGGGTTAATGTGTGTGTGTGTGTGTGTGTGTGTGTGTGAGTGTATGCATATGAGGAAGATTGCCTGATTTTTTTTTACGTTGTCTGTTCCAGACATCATTCGCACCCAATTAAGAAATTCCTGACACATTTTAGAACCCCCCCACAAAAAAAGAAAGTGGACGGTATTTAGATGTATCCAATCGAGCACCAGATTGTTGCCATGTGGTTACCCTGGTTACCCCGGTAAATGTTTCTCCCCAGGTCCATGTAAAGATGGCCGATGAGGCAGTGTGCGTTGGTCCGGCTCCCACCAACAAGAGTTACCTCAACATGGACGCCATCATGGACGCCATTAGAATAACTGGAGCCCAGGCTGTAAGCTGTTACACACACACACGCACGCAGTCACACATACATACGCACTCACACACACTCACACACACACACATACGGACTCACACACACACACACACACACACACACACACACACACACACATACATACATACGCACTCACACACACATACGCACTCACATACATACATACGCACTCACACACACACACACACACACACATACATACATACATACATACATACATACGCACACACACATACATACACGCACACTCACGCACACGCTCACGCTCACGCACACGCACACACTCACACACGCTCACGCACACGCACACGCACACAGGGTTGTGTGTTAATATTTCCCTGGTCTGCTTCTGAAGGTGCATCCAGGCTATGGATTTCTGTCTGAAAATAAAGAGTTCGCTAAGAGACTGGTGAGTACTTGTGGGGCTCACACACCCCATCTTCATGTCTCCTGTGTTTGTCTTAGCCACAGGCTGCCCCCCCCCCCAGTTAATTTTATTAAGGGTGTCATCTCTAGGGGGGAAATCAGATTTGCAATCCTAACACACAGATGCCAAAAGGTTCACTTGATGATATGAGAATTAACACTATCTTCCAAATTACTTTAAGTGATTTCCCTGATGAAAGATGTTTACCCACAGTCCTCCCCCACACCATGTTATAGCCAATGACATGCAGAGGGACAGACGAAACACAGACGAACACAGACGAAACACTGCAGACATTTGCCTGTTGACGCAGTATTTTCCTGCCCTGTAAACCTGTTTATGTCGTACATTTACTAACCCAATGACCACAAAATAATCCATGACTACAAACAATTACTCCGATCAGTGGACAGAGTTTACTCAAATAATGCACTGTAGTAATGCACGTTTGTGAATATATAATTTCACTCTCCACTTGCTCCTTTTCCTAATCAACCCAAATCTACTTCAGAAATCCTGTTTCAGTTAAATCAGAACCCTCGGGACCAAACTACAGTTTTGAGAGATACCAGGGACCCAGGTTTTCAACCCACTTTTACAGGTGTAACCTCAACATATAACCTCCTGATGTCCTGAATCCAGAGATGTCCCCCATTCCACCCTCCCCTCCATCTCTATAGTGGTGTGTGTGTGTGTGTGTGTGTGTGTGTGTGTGTGTGTGTGTGTGTGTGTGTGGACCTGCTGTGGAAATGGAGATGTCATCACATTAGCTTCTCAATAGAAGTTCCCCCCGTAACAGTGAGTGAATGGCCGGTGCAGGGGTTTACGCATTGCAAAACGGCCGACGGGTGAGGGTGGGATTATGTGCCACGTTAGCATGAGAAAGACCCTCAGGGTGTAAAGGGCTGATGGGGGTTGGGGGGTTAAGGCAAATGTGATGGTTACATTTACATTAAAGTCAGTTAGCAGCGACACATTACCGTAGCTAGTACGTACTCATACTTCATCCCCCATGGGAATCGAACCAGAGACCCTGGCATTGCCGCCGCGCTGTAAAAACAGGGGGTACGTGTGATGTTCCTTATACACTGTGACACCTGTGTTGGATTAAGCAGCCTGTACTGAAAGAACTCTGGAGCCACTTTTCATTGGCTGAGCCGGGTCACCTGTTTGCTCCTGTCATAATAGTTGTGATGCTGGACCGTCCACTTCCTGTTAGAGGATGACTAATCCCTGAAAAGCATCAGGCAAATCTATTGTGATTAAATAGACCTAAAGTGTGTGTGTGTCATTATGTCTTTGTGTACCCGCGTGTGTGCCCGTGCCCCTGTGTGTGCCAGAGTGTGTGTGCCAGAGTGTGTGTGCCCGCGTGTGTGCCCGCGTGTGTGCCCGCGTGTGTGCTCGCGTGTGTGCCCGCGTGTGTGCCCGCGTGTGTGCCCGCGTGTGTGCCCACGTGTGTGCCCGTGCCTGTGTGTGTGCCCACGTGTGTGCCAGAGTGTGTGTGTGTGTGTCATCCTATGGCTTTTCCTTGAACATTGTTGTTTTATTGATCATATTCAGGTTGTTGTTTTTACGTTGTAACATGTCGTTTTAGAAGAGTTAAACAATCTATCAACAGCCAGGTGATGTTGTGTGATTGTCCTCACATGGACGTGGTACCAAGAGGGAGATATTTCTGAATTATTTAACCTAGTAGGTGTTTGTTTTCCTCTGATTACCTGCCTGACTTATTCCCTCTAAACTTTCTGAATGAATGAGATAAATGATCCCAGGTTCCTCTGCTTCTCCTCTCTCCTTCTCCTCCGTCCTCCTCCTCTCTCCTTCTCCTCCGTCCTTCTCCTCCGTCCTCCTCCTCTCTCCTCCTCCTCTCTCCTCCTCCTCTCTCCTTCTCCTCCGTCCTCCTCCTCTCTCCTTCTCCTCTCTCCTCCTCCTCTCTCCTTCTCCTCCGTCCTCCTCCTCTCTCCTTCTCCATTGTCCTTCATGCTTCACCTTTGCAATCGGGGGCCCATTCACTTTAATGGTGCTGAATTGTGAGCCATTCAGGGTGAATCTCCATACTAATAACTGGCCCTTAAGCTGTTGTCACAAATGCCACCCTATTCCCAGCTTAGGGCACTCATTTAGACCAGGGCCCATAGAACTCTGAACAGAAGGAGTGCGCTAGATGGATTATAGCGTGCGGTTTGGGATTCAATGCTGTAGCCCTGACGACGGGCCTTAGGCACTGCCATTGCAGCAGACAGGATGTAATATCCGTCCACCTTAACACAAAGACAACCAGAGTGGGAGGAGCTACATCCATTGCCTCTCCTGCTGTCTCTTCCTGTTTATTGCATGCCTCAAACATGGATGCATTTCCAGGGGCTATGTACCTAATGTAAAAGGGGTTTGACCTCACAACACACCGGTATTACCCCCTGAAGGAGTTAGCGTTTGCTTCCCACAGAAGGAGCTGCTTTAGTGGGATAGTGTGCTCTGTTTTAGGGGTTCTGCATAGTGGGATAGTGTGCTCTGTTTTAGGGGTTCTGCTTTGGTGGGATAGTGTGCTCTGTTTTAGGGGTTCTGCTTTGGTGGGATAGTGTGCTCTGTTTTAGGGGTTCTGCTTTGGTGGGATAGTGTGCTCTGTTTTAGGGGTTCTGCTTTGTGGGATAGTGTGCTCTGTTTTAGGGGTTCTGCTTTGGTGAGATGGTGTGCTTTGTTTTAGGGGTTCTGCTTTGGTGAGACGGTGTGCTCTGTTTTAGGGGTTCTGCTTGGTGGGATAGTGTTTTAGGGTTCTGCTTTGGTGAGATAGTGTGCTCTGTTTTAGGGGTTCTGCATAGTGGGATAGTGTGCTCTGTTTTAGGGGTTCTGCATAGTGGGATAGTGTGCTCTGTTTTAGGGGTTCTGCTTTGGTGGGATAGTGTGCTCTGTTTTAGGGGTTCTGCTTGGTGGGATAGTGTGCTCTGTTTTAGGGGTTCTGCTTTGGTGGGATAGTGTGCTCTGTTTTAGGGGTTCTGCTTGGTGGGATAGTGTGCTCTGTTTTAGGGGTTCTGCTTTGGTGGGATAGTGTGCTCTGTTTTAGGGGTTCTGCTTTGGTGGGATAGTGTGCTCTGTTTTAGGGGTTCTTCTTGGTGGGATAGTGTGCTCTGTTTTAGGGGTTCTGCATAGTGTGCTCTGTTTTAGGGGTTCTGCATAGTGGGATAGTGTGCTCTGTTTTAGGGGTTCTGCATAGTGGGATAGTGTGCTCTGTTTTAGGGGTTCTGCTTTGGTGGGATAGTGTGCTCTGTTTTAGGGGTTCTCCTTGGTGGGATAGTGTGCTCTGTTTTAGGGGTTCTGCTTTGGTGGGATAGTGTGCTCTGTTTTAGGGGTTCTGCTTGGTGGGATTGTGTGCTCTGTTTTAGTGGTTCTGCTTTGGTGGGATAGTGTGCTCTGTTTTAGGGGTTCTGCTTTGGTGGGATAGTGTGCTCTGTTTTAGGGGTTCTTCTTGGTGGGATAGTGTGCTCTGTTTTAGGGGTTCTGCATAGTGTGCTCTGTTTTAGGGGTTCTGTTTGGTGGGATAGTGTGCTCTGTTTTAGGGGTTCTGCATAGTGGGATAGAACCGCCAGAACCACCTTTAAATGAGCACTATGACAACTACTAATGTAGAAATGACTTATTAAATTACATTGATTAATTTGTCTCTGGTCAAATATGTTCAAATGCTCTCTTTGTTTTCCTCGAAATGAGCAGAAAAGTGGATAAAATTGGGTCAGATTAGAATTCTTCAAGAATGTATGTTGATCCGAGGAAAGGGTTTTGTATGTATGTATGTATGTATGCATAAAGTGTGTGTGTGTGTGTGTGTGTGTGTGTGTGTGTATGTATTCCCCTACACATCGTCTCTCTCTCTCTCGTTGTTTCAGGTGGCAGAAGGTGTTGTGTTTATTGGTCCCGATACCCACGCCATCCACGCCATGGGAGACAAGATCGAGAGCAAACTGCTGGCCAAGGCCGCCAAGGTCAACGTCATCCCAGGGTTTGACGGGGTCGTCAAGGTGAGCTCCGCCCCCAGTACGTCGTCCTGACAACTAGTCTGTTTCTTTATCTATTCATTCTCTTCTCCACAGGCTTGCTCTACCTCCATCCTTGCCTTCACACTATCTCCCTCCCATTTTCCTCTTTCTGTCCTCTATCTTGTCTTCCTTTTGGGCCGTCTCTGGTCCCCCCTCTCGCCCCGTCTCTCCCCCCGTAACATAAACAGATGCAGTCTGTGCTGGTCCTGATAGGTCTGTATGGAGCTGGCTTTAACACCCCACACATCTGATGGTTGGTAGATAAACAGATAAGGATGGTTGTTCTCACGTAGCTGTCGTGGAGCAGGAGGGGGTTGTAGAGACCTCCATGAGACGGCCCTGTTCTACCGCATCTGCCCCCCGAAGCTATGATTGATGGGGCTAGATTGGACAGGGGGGTACATGGATAATCAGATGGGTTGATGGAGTGAGAGCACTCCCCCTGGTGGTCACTAGTGGAACTCTAAAAGATATCTCTCTCTGTCACAGAATGTGGTGGACGCGGTGAAGATCGCTGGGGAGATTGGTAAGAGATGAATTATTTATTGGAGTTCTAAACTGTGCACTTTGACCTGAGCTGACCTCTAACCCTGGTTTCCCAGGCTACCCTGTTATGATCAAGGCATCAGCGGGGGGAGGAGGGAAAGGCATGAGAATAGCCTGGAACGATGACGAGACCAGGTGAGGAAACGGTTATAAGGCTGTTATAAGGCTGTTATAAGGCTGTTATAAGGCTGTTATAAGGTGGTAATATCATACTTATGATATCTTAATAATGGTGTCTTAATCAGTAATACATGTAAAAACACAATAATACACCCGTTATTTATAGAATCAATGCTTAATACACACAAATAAACCGTTTCCCCGTTAACAGGGAGGGTTTTCGCTTGTCGTCGCAGGAGGCTGCCAGCAGCTTTGGAGATGATCGGTTGCTGATTGAGAAGTTTGTTGACAACCCAAGACACATTGAGATACAGGTGAGCCAATCACCTCCTGTTTGTGTCTTTCTGTCTGTTTGTCTGTGTGGTTTATGTCAGTGTGTGTGTGTGCGTGCGTGTAATATCAGTGTGTGTGTGCGTGTAATATCACTGTGTGTGTGCGTGTAATATCAGTGTGTGTGTGTGTGTGTTATAATCACTGTGTGTGTAACAGGTGCTGGCTGATAAACATGGAAACGCCCTGTGGCTTAATGAGAGGGAGTGCTCTATCCAGAGGAGGAACCAGAAGGTCGTGGAGGAGGCGCCAAGGTCAGACCAGTTCACATCTGACCGTTATGTTCATTCACTAAATGGTTCACCTCTGACCCTTATGTTCATTCACTAAATGGTTCACCTCTGACCCTTATGTTCATTCACTAAATGGTTCACCTCTGACCGTTATTTTCATTCACTAAATGGTTCACCTCTGACCGTTATGTTCATTCACTAAATGGTTCACCTCTGACCCTTATGTTCATTCACTAAATGGTTCACCTCTGACCCTTATGTTCATTCACTAAATGGTTCACCTCTGACCCTTATGTTCATTCACTAAATGGTTCACCTCTGTCCGTTATGTTCATTCACTAAATGGTTCACCTCTGACCCTTCTGTTCATTCACTAAATGGTTCACCTCTGACCCTTCTGTTCATTCACTACATTTCTGTGAATATCCTCTTCTCTGCCTGTGAATGTTCTCCTCTCTGTCTGTGAATATTCTCCTCTCTGCCTGTGAATGTTTTCCTCTCTGTCTGTGAATGTTCTCCTCTCTGTCTGTGAATATCCTCTTCTCTGCCTGTGAATGTTCTCCTCCTCTCTGTCTGTGAATATTCTCCTCTCTGCCTGTGAATGTTCTCCTCTCCGTCTGTGAATATTCTCCTCTCTGTCTGTGAATGTTCTCCTCTCTGTCTGTGAATATCCTCTTCTCTGCCTGTGAATGTTCTCCTCTCTGTCTGTGAATATCCTCTTTTTTTGTCTGTGCAGTACCTTCCTAGACCCAGAGACCCGGCGAGCGATGGGTGAGCAGGCAGTACAACTAGCCAAGGCGGTGAAGTACTCGTCCGCTGGCACCGTGGAGTTCCTGGTGGACTCCAAGAAGAACTTCTATTTCCTGGAGATGAACACGCGCCTTCAGGTGGATATTGGGAGCTGTTGTTCAGCACTTGGACAGTGTGTGTTTATGTGCGAGTCAGGCTCCCGTCTCATTGGTTGTTTGTGCGAGTCAGGCTCCCGTCTGATTGGTTGACTGACCATATTTCCTCTCAACCCCAAGGTGGAGCATCCAATCACAGAGTGTATTACTGGTCTAGATCTGGTGCAGCAGATGATCCGGGTGGCCAAGGGACTCCCCCTGGTACCCCGTCAGGAGGACATCCCAATTAACGGCTGGGCGATAGAGAGCCGGGTCTACGCTGAGGTGGGACATTTTCCACGTCTGTAAACAACTGATACCAGATGCTGCTCAGTGTGGTGTAGAAGGGGGCGCTGTTTCCTCTGGTCGAAAGTGACATCTCAAATCCCCAGGGCAGTGTGGGGACATTGCCCTCTGCAGGGTTGGCTGTTATACAAGTGTCCTGACTTTGTTTTCTTTGGACTTGTGGTCCAAGAACTTAAGTTCAAACCATATATAATATTCCTTTTGTAATAATAATAATAAATAATTTTTAATAAAAAGCGCTTTATAAATAATACTATTATAATTATGTATTATTATTATATAATTTTGCTATTAAGTTTGACCTGCAGGTTTGCATAGCTTGACAAGCAGTTATTAAAGCTGATTTAAATATTAGTTTATAATGTATATTATGTTTCTTTAAGCTCTTATAAATCAATTCTAAGGTGGTTCTAAAGATTAAATAATTTCCATTCCTTTGCCTTTTCTTTTCCCAGGACCCCTATAAGTCGTTTGGTTTGCCCTCCATCGGACGTCTGTCACAGTACCAAGAACCTGTCAATCTCCCAAATGTGAGTCAGAACACAAACACACACACACTGCTTACCCGGGTCAGCACCGACAAAAACGTTGAACCCGTCTCCGCTTTCATGGAAACACACTCCTTCGTCTCACTTTTTAGTCCTGTTGAGGCGTTGTGTGTGTGTGTTTTATAACTGCATACTCTGAAGAAAAGCAAACACCCTGCCAGATATTTACATGACCGGCGCAGTTCTGGCCTCGTCTCAGATATATAGAGGATCATTTTACATATTAAATATAGCGCTGAAGTTTATATCCTTCCTGCAGATATGAAAACCTGCTTTAATCTACAACGTTTGTCATTACCATGTAATTTTTGACCATGAATATCTGTGTGCTACAGCAAATGTTTATAGTTTGATAAATTATGTTTATAGTTGCTATAATTGATTTATAATTTAGTTGTGCCATCGTCCAATCAAAAGAAGCCACCGTTTCTGTCCTATCAGGTTCGTGTGGACAGTGGTATCCAGGAAGGAAGTGACATCAGTATCTACTACGACCCCATGATCTCCAAGGTCAGCCAATCGCAGCAGCTCCATATTTACCCCATACGTTTTAATATGAGGCTGAATATCACTGAGTGAATAAACGTGGTGTGTTTGTCCCTCTCTCTGTAGCTGGTAACTTACGGTGCCACGCGAGCTGAGGCCCTGCAGAAGATGGAAGACGCTCTGGATCATTACGTCATTAGAGGCATGTCCAGACGTTGAATAGTGTTGGGAAAGCGCAATAAAATTAACAGAAACACTAGCTAGTATGTTATGCAATCAGTCTACTAACGCTATATCCGGCCGATACTAACGCTATATCTGGCCGATACTAACGCTATATCCGGCCGATACTAACGCTATATCCGGCCGATACTAACGGTATATCCGGCCGATACTAACGGTATATCCGGCCGATACTAACGGTATATCCGGCCGATACTAACGCTATATCCGGCCGATACTAACGCTATATCCGGCCGATACTAACGCTATATCCGGCCGATACTAACGCTATATCCGGCCGATACTAACGCTATATCCGGCCGATACTAACGCTATATCCGGCCGATACTAACGCTATATCCGGCCGATACTAACGCTATATCCGGCCGATACTAACGCTATATCCGGCCAATACTAACGCTATATCCGGCCAATACTAACGCTATATCCGACCTCCTGCAGGTGTGACCCACAACATCCCGCTCCTCAGAGAGATAATCACACATCCTCGTTTCATTTCGGGCGACATTACCACCAACTTCCTACCAGAGGAGTACCCGGAGGGCTTCAAAGGTCACCAGCTGACCCCCGGGGGTCGCAGGGAGCTCCTTGCCTCAGCCGCCGCTCTCTACGTCTCCGCACAGCTCCGCTCCCAGAGGTTTCTGGGATCACCAAGGTAAGCAAAACTGCAACTGGTTTCATGTCGTTATTCATTAACCACTGGAGTCTGTGTCTGTAGTGGCATCCAGTAGCAGGAGATCCTCCCCCAGAGAGGAAACACAAACACAGAAGTCTAGGAAAAACTGTGTGTGTGTGTGTGTGCCTGTGTGTGTGTGTGTGTGTTGCAGAGTATCCACCACTACTCAGGAACAGACTCAGTGGGAACTACAAGTGGAGTTGGAGAAGAAAAGCCACCTAGTGTCCATGAAGCGTTGTGGATCCTCCTTCACAGTGAGCCACACATACACACACACACACACATACACACACATACACACACACACATACACACACATACACACATACACAAACACACACACACACAGACACTAAAAGAACAGCAGCTGTGTTTCTGGTTCTCTGTCAGATGGACCTGGGTCGGGTCGGGGGGTTTGGTTGTCGACAGACATCACTCAGTCCCTGCTTGTTTATACACCTGTTGTCTCTGGTCCGGTGGGTGAATGCGGGGACCACACAGCCAACTGCCCCCCCACCCCGCCACACACACACACACACACAGGGCTCTCTGATGTGTACCCTGTCCTATTGAGTTATGTTTGAGAACCCAATGCCAACTTGCATTGGAGCTAGATTACTTAAACCTGAAAGGTGTGAGTGGGTAACTTTCTAAATGTCGTGTTAAAATTCATGGTTACTATGGTAATCAGTAATGCAACTTCCATAATGCAAAGTCTAAACGAGGCTTCAGGAGAAAGAAGAACATTATGTAAAATGTAACATTTTTTGCGCTGAATTAGGGTTTGGCGTTGTCTACAGTGAAACATCGTGATGGGCGATGGTATCGTGCGGGGGAAACGGACGCACGACGACCTGCGGCGACAATATCTAGCGCGGGCAGCGAAATTCAAATATTTTAATTTACACCATTCAAAACCTTTTATTTCTCTATTGTGGCTATTATAACGCGAATATGAAAAAAGTAATTATTATTTGAAGTCGCTGAGGTCCGGGCAGGTAATTAGCTTCAGCTTGGGAGCTAGAAATAAAGACTTGCGTCATGATTTTCTGAGGCAACTGGTAGGCTTGTATTTAAATATATTAATCAAAATGAAAACTACAACATGCGTTACAACAGCATATAGTGGAATAAACCAAACTAACGGGAGGGGTTGTATTGGCATCGTCTATCGGCCTGACCCAACACTGAATATTTAATTAACATTGTTTCCATAAATAAACTATATTATTTTGTTGTTATAGTAGCATGTATTTAGTTGTTATAGAAAATATATAATATTTCAAATCCTGACTGACATGGATGAAGCAGCAGACATAGTGTTTGAAAACCTTTGTTATTTAGAAGTTATTCAGTAGGGTTGATAATATGACTAACCGGTTTTAAAACTCTTGTTGTGTCAGGTGGAGGTTGACGGAGGCTTGGTGGAGGTCAGTGGGGAGTGGAACCTTTCCTCTCCCTTACTGCCTGTCAGCGTCAACGGAACCCCCCGGGTTCTCCAGTGTTTGGCCAGAGACGCTGCAGGTCAGATCACACTGCAGTACCTGGGGACACAGGTAAGACACGCCACTTTATATATATCTATATCCTTTGTCTCCCTTTGTTACTTAGCGCCAAGTGACTGATGTTAATTAAGTTAACCATGCCTGCCGTTTAAAAATGATAACTTGTCCTAATAGGGGAGACGCCAGCGACTCAGTGTTTAATTAGGAATCAATTAGCTTAACGAGCTAGAATATAGACATGAGAGAATAATGGTGTACTTATGCTTGTAGACCGCCCCCGCACTGGGAAATGGATAGGAAGCAATGCTACCACCTGGTGGACCGTGGGGGAACTACGTACACTCCGTTTTAAAGCCAGTGTGTATAACCCAGGGATAACAATGGCCAGCTTCGCTGTATTCTGTATAAGGTCTGTGTTGAGTAAGTTGTGTGTGTGTGTGACTTCTCTCTCTCCCTCTGTCTTTTTCTCTTTGTGCGTTCAGTTTAAGTTGCGCGTGTTGAGTAAGCTGGCCGCCACGCTGAGCGGTCACATGCCAGAGAAGGTTCCGGAAGACACCAGCAGCATCCTGAGGTCTCCCATGCCGGGCTCCGTGGTGGCCGTGTCAGTCAAACCCGGAGACATGGTAACAGCGCCCATTAGAAGAGAATTTCCCCTCAATTCAGATATCCTGACGTGGTCCATATTAAGTCCTGCATTCCTATTTGACGGTGACTCTGTCTATCAAACCCGGAGATATCCAGAGGTGCTGTGATGTAACTGTGGCAGCACTCAATGACATCGATTGACCCTGAGTTTAGTAGAACCTGATAAACACACAACCCCCCTCACTAAACGGGAAAAGCCCTATCAATATTAAATGGGACTTGTGGCGCCAGCTAATGCAAACAACTGACTGACTGACTGATGTTAGTCAAGCATTATTGTATACATTCACGACACAGAGAATTACAGACGTCTTGGCACAGTGACACAGATTTCTTTTTTCCGTTTTAAGGATACCTTAAGTATCTGGAAAAATGGCTTCAAAGATGTTACCTGTTGAGCAGGTAGATCATTACAGCGTGTTGTAGCCAATTTCGATGGGTTTTATATGTATTGTTGGTGGCATGTTGCATGGGTGTGACGCTCCTCCACCTGCACACCAGGGGGCATAGGTATGGCATCACAGTGGTTATGCTGGGTATATAAGGAAGTCACAGGGGAGTAACAATGGGGAATTATTATCTGCGAAGCTACACAGTTTTTCAACCGTACATGTGTGCATGTGGATATTCGGGTTTTATTTCTTGTTATAGCCAGCTTCCAGTATTACATTTAGTGTTGCTTGAACTCGTATGAGCCCAACTTATACCAGCAAGACAAGCGACAGTGTTTGTAAGCGTTTTAATCAGCATTTAATAAACTATCAATCGAATTCCACGGAAGATGTGATTTTTTGCACAATTACGCGTTGGAAACTATACGGCTGAATTCCCTCAAGTGGCTTTTTTTGTGGTACGAGAGCCACTACACAGCGTCTATCTGTCAACGTCTGGTGTTCATTCTAGATTTTTATTTGCATTGACTTATTTCAAATACAAAGTGCTGAAACACGTAGCAAATAAAATACACCCATGAAGGAGTTTCATTTCTCCACAGGTGGCTGAGGGGCAGGAGATCTGTGTCATCGAAGCTATGAAGATGCAGAACAGCTTGATCGCTGCCAGAGCTGCCAAGGTGAGGCAATGAACACACACACACACACACAGAGGCCAATGAACACACACACAGAGCTATGTTTTGTACTGTCTTTGAATGTTTGACAACAGCCTGTGTGTTTTCCTTAGGTCAAGAGCGTCCATTGTAAAGCAGGAGAGACTGTGGGAGAAGGTGACCTCCTGGTGGAGCTTGAGTAGGAATGACCTGTGACCTCTAAACTCAGGTCTCCGATCGCTGACCATGCTCACAGGAATTGGCTCCACCTGAGCGAAACCTGTTGCCGTGGATGGTCCCCTTGATGGAAATCTACAACAACAAACAACACTATTTGACTAGATGGAACATTCCAGATTTTTCTGTGATTGAATATGGGGGTGTTTTAATCTTTCTGTGGTAGAATTGGACTTCACCCTCAGGGTTGGAAATGGTTTAGTGAAATTACAACATGTATTATATACACTCCACTAAAAAGAAAAACGGGAGACATGTTGGACCTGCCTTCAGCCTCTGACAGGAGTGATATCTATCATAATAATATGAAGAATGTTTCCTAAAGCTCAACCGGATTGTGTGCGCGTGTGTGCGTGCGTGCGTGCGTGCGTGCGTGTGTGCGTGCGTGCGTGCGTGCGTGTGTGCGTGTGTGCGTGTGTGCGTGTGTGCGTGTGTGCGTGTGTGCGTGTGTGCGTGTGTGCGTGTGTGCGTGCGTGCGTGTGTGTGTGTGTGTGTGCGTGTGTGTGTGTGTGTGTGTTTGGTGGAGTACTTTTAGGTGTTATATAGCACCTAATATTTCAATGCCGTGAACCTCATAATGATGTTGTCCATCAGTTAAAGTGGTTAGGATTGTAAGTTAATTCCTGTTTCATTATAAATGTCACCAAGAACAGACAATATTTCTCCTCCCTGATTTATTCCCTAGTTTTGGAGGGGTTTATTTAACCGAGGAGAGTTAAACTAGGTTTTAAAAAAGTAAGACATTCCTTGTCTACATGCGCGTTACCTGGCAAACTAGGTTTTCAGCATTAGATCCCAAATAATAATTGTCATATCATATTGATCATATGGGGTCATTATGGGATAAAAAGTAATTATTAGTTGAGCAGGACTAAATAAAACACAAATCCGCCCTGGTGTCGTTATACTACACTAACCTGCCAGGACACAGACACCTTCCAGAATGACATCACCTCGTAGAGCTGTATATTCATCCCAGGTTATAGGGTGGGACAGTCGGATGATCTGACTTCAGATCTGTGCTTATAGCTCTATTGTCACCCCATTATTTGATGACCTTTCAGTTTGAAGATCTATATTGCTCGTCCTTGAATTTTGTCTCATCTGCCCGCTTTTCACACTTCAAACTATATTGAAATGGTGCTACCGACCGGTAATATTCCACTAAATCCCTGATGTTTTTGGGTCCGGAAAATAATTGTATAATAAAACGCAAAGATCTAATACAAAATCAAATACCTTTTTTAATGTATCATCAATTTCTTCTTGGAACACATACAAACGTAAACAAAGTATGTCCCCATTGGTTAAAGTGTCCTCTATCCGGAGCGCTGTGATTGGCTCGAAACATCTTAGGCAGGTTGCTGGGGGTCGTTGTCACGGTGACCAGAGGAAACTTCTGATTGGATGGTTCTTCACAACCAAAAAATATCCGATAGCGTTTCTTGACAAAAAGTTCTCCAAACCACACCTGACGCGGTCGTATTTTATCACTTGCGTTCGTCAATTTCAAAACGCCTGTTGTCCAAATCACAAACACAATTTTCCAATAGCTAGCGCTTTAACTACAATCCTGTCAGGAAATCAGACACTTTCATAGGACGTCACAGAACAAGCTGTGTTTCACCGGAATTCAATTCAAATTGAGGCTTTTTCTGAATAATCCAATTTCATCCAGTTCATTGATCTGCACTGCCTGGATACATTATGGTTTAACCTCTCCCGTTTTTACTGCTGCGTATATAAATGGTTTTGAGAAGGACTGTCTATGGCTGTTGTCGACGGGCCCAGTCGTCGAGTTGCGATGGTCATTCAGCATGAATAATTTAAGTGCAGCACCCCGGATACTTCAGACAAAGCTCGGGTCAGTGGCAGATTACTGAAGGTACTGGGTTCATTGTGCTTTGTTAAATATGACGCGGCTACCCTAATTGTGCCATAGTCGCTAAATAACTGGGTGACACTTAAGACTGAATCCTCATAGGGAACAGCTGATGGAAGGTGTCACGGTTCTGTACTGCACTCATTCTGGGATGCTGAACATACAGAAGGTTGTCACGGCTCACATCTCTTGTTCGATCACATCTATATCAGCTTATTGTATCTAACAGAGCTCTTTCTGACCAGTGCTATACACTGGTGAGCCAAAACACTATGATCACTCATAGGTGAAGGGAATAACGTAGATCATCTCCTAACAAGGGCACATGTCAAGGTCTTTGTAGTTTAGATGGTCAGCAAGCAATCAATTATCTTAGTCAATTTGTTGGATGCAGGATAAATGGACTGGAGTAAAGACCTTAGCGATTTTGATGGGTCATGTTTTCCTTTAGATCACGTAGACAGATACCTCATGACACCTTTAGGGTCAATGCCTCGGTGGGCCGGCGTCTTGTTGGTGGCACACAAAGGACCAACAGCATATTTGGCATATTGTTTTGGCTCATCAGTGTATATTTACATGTAGGTATCAATGAACAAAAACTGATAAGAGTAAATGTCAGTTGATTATCAGCTTACACCTCAAATGTGAGGATTCACTTTTATTAAATAAAATTGTTAAAAGAATATTTCTTAACAAAAAAAATATTGAAAATGTGTTGACCAATGGCACCCATAGAAATTATAGTCTTATTGTCTGATACAGGAATGTTCCCATTGATATATGTTTATCAAAGTAACATCTCATCATCTGGCTCTGTGAAAACCCTGCCCTACCCTTTTAAATTACACATTTCTATTTCTTTCAGAATTTGGTGCAAAGTTTAAGCTGATAAACTACAGAGACATTTTCTGCACATCTTTTTCAAGTGTGCCAGTAACTCTGTATTTTTTCTTCGCACACATCCTTCCAAATACACATCTACTAATCTCTTTTTATTACATCAATGTCATTTAAAAACACGGGAAACTGGCAAATCCATTTCTCTGCCATCCCCCATCTCCATTGGCTACACCTCCCTGTTTCCCACCTCCTCCACCCATTTCCCTCCACATCCTCTCTCTACGTTTCACCATCATTTCCCCCCAGTATTCAGTCGTATCATGTTAAATCTATCTACAGCATCAGTGTCTCCATCTCTAGTTCTCTATTCAGGCTCCTCAAATGAGGCCCTCCATGTCTGTATCTCCCTTTATTGTAAAGAAAAGGCCACAGTTGAAGCCTCAGACCGTAGTGACTCTCATGACCAGCTCTCGGCTGCTGTCGCTGGGCTGCGCCGGCTGGAGCTGGACGTTGTTGCTGCGGTGCTCCGGCTGCGTCGAGCGGAGATGCTGGGCGAGCAGGTGGAGGATGTTGTACGCACAGTGGTGGTCTGGCAGGGACCTGGGCTCCCCGTTGCTCCGCTCTGAAGTCGAGTCCAAGGTCGCGACCGTCGTCAGGCTGGTCGTCGCCGGGTGCACGGCGTAGCCAGGCGCGGAAGCAGCCACCGCGGCCATGAGGGATGACGTGGAGGGTGAGGCCATCACGTCCCCCGGCCCTGCCCCATGTGCTACAGCCGTCCTGGGGTTGGGCAGGGCCAGGTGCCGGGGTGTAAGCCCAGATTTCTGGTGGCCCTCAGTGTCTTTGATCTTGTCGTAGTTCAGTACCTTCCACTGCTGGTTAACAGCTTGCCAACGGTTAAAGATCCGGAACACAGACGGGCCTTCATGGATTATCAGTGCTTTAAAAAGGGGGAACAAGAGAGAGGAGGTTGCTGTCAGTTACACAGAAATATATCCCATACATGTTGGCTGCATTCGTAAATCATCGACGGAGTCCTTCGTGGCTGAAAGAATGATATACTGCCGTCTTCAAGGGCTGTGATTAAGGCGATAAACAAACGATTCAAACGAGACGATAGTAAGAAGAGGAGGGAAAGAAAAGAGAAGGAAGAAGAGGAACGGGAGACCAGATGCTGCCAAAGGTATATGGGTAGCTCCTCCCTCTGTTCTGAAATATCTCAATGCACCAGGACAATGAACGGTAATGAACACTAAAAACACTAATGAACTTTATAAAAAATTGTGTGTAGGAGCGGAAGGGGATAGAAAGGAGACGGCCTCACCAATGCAGACCAGGTCCATGAAGCCATACATGGCATAGCAGATCTGGAAGAGCAGGTCCTGGCGCTGCCACTTGGCCGAGGGGCTGAGAGAAGACCAGACGAGCCAGGAGATGGATGCTATGAGGAACAGGCTACCCAACACCGCTGCAGCGATCTGGACCTTCTCTATTACTGTCAGAGAGATCGTCTGCCACTTGGCGAGAGAGAGAGAGAGTTTCATATTTCAGAGTGACCTGGGACGACACACATCTGAACGACACAAATCTGCAATGATTCACAGGCTAAATGAGCTGTGAACTTGGATGTGATCAAACTATTTGAGGAGCGTAACTGACTTTCCACTGTTTCCTCAGTTTGTCCTCAGAGGGCTTGGTCAAGGAAATCAAGAGGGGCTGGACTAAACTACAGCTACAGACAGAACGAGGATGCAGATATATACAACTGAACTATACAGTTAATATATGTGCCCCTCACAGAACGAGGAGACAGATATATACATCTGAACTATACAGTTAATATATGTGCCCCTCACAGAACGAGGAGACAGATATATACAACTGAACTATACAGTTAATATATGTGCCCCTCACAGAACGAGGAGACAGATATATACATCTGAACTATACAGTTAATATATGTGCCCCTCACAGAGAGAAAAATCCCAGTAGCCAGGCAGTGAGAACAGTGGAACTGGGTTGACATTTACCACATTTCTCACCAATTACACATCTGACCTAAATACAGTTTCCTGTTCCCAGATCTAGACTATTTCATGACAGAGTCGACTTTGTTTGAGACAAATCCCAAATCCTCAAGAACAGGAGGCATTTAGCTACTTGTCAAGCTACCTCAAATAGTAGGCGTTCTAGCGATGTGAATACACGCTAGAACACACCAGCTGGATATATCGGCAGCTCGTGCTGGGCCCTGCCGACCACATTTCCCAGGTTCTGCCGAGTCGGCTTCACGGGCCTCCCACTGAAAACAACGTGTGGTCTATATTGGGCTCCTCATAAAACAGTGCTACTCCTCTTCGTCGTCTGAAACAGGAACCGTGCCAGCGCACATACACACAGTGTGTGCCTACCTGCAGTGGGTTCTTGGTGCTGATGGCGATCACCTGGTATTTGTAGTAGCAGAGCTCACAGCTCCAGGAGCCTCTCTCACTGATCCACTTGATGAGACATGGCTCATGGGTACAGCGGACAGAACCACTGCAGCGACACGGGCTCAACATCTCCCCCTGCAGGATACAAAAGGAGAACCAGCGTCTTTTACTGTTCTTTGGGTGATGTTCGTTGGGTGCAGGTCATAGAGTGTAGGTCTTAGGGTGTAGTTCTTAGGGTGTAGTTCTTAGGGTTCATGTCTGAGGGTGTAGGTCTTAGGGTGTAGTTGTAGTTCTATTTGGGATTGAACCTAGGGAATAAGCACAGCTTTTGGCCTACACTCCATTCACACTACAGGTCCAAATAAGGCCTTTGAAGAGAGACTAAGCTTTAAACAGGACTCAACTTTCCCTTTAATAAATGTCCCCCACTCAGTTGGACCCCTTCATGTCCTAACAGGACTCAACCATCCCTTTAATAAATGTCCCCCACTCAGTTGGACCCCTTCATGTCCTAACAGGACTCAACCATCCCTTTAATAAATGTCCCCCACTCAGTTGGACCCCTTCATGTCCTGACTGACTCTGAAATGTATCTTCCAGACAGATCGGGTTCAGGTTTCTGGTTTCTTACCTCCCAAAGCTCATGTAATCTGATTGAACAGAGACCTCCTCAAAGCGGAATCCTCGCGGCCCTAATCCTTTTATATGTGTGTGTGTGTGTGTGTTTGAGCGTGTGTGTGTGTGTTTGAGCGTGTGTGTGTGTGTGCGTGCTCGCGTACTGACTGTATAGTGTGATTCTCACTTTAGCGCGCTCCAACGTGAACCTGTCATATATAATCCTCTCAGAGTGAGAGAGAATGTGAGGCAGAGAGAGAGAAAAGGAGTGAGATTTAACACCACAGACCTCTCAGGGAGAGATAGTGGAAGTGAGAGGACGCGTTGGTGAGAGACTCATTTAAATTACCTTCGAACACGGAGCCTTGGGTTTCCAGGAGCGTTCATTCACTTATTCACATGTTCACATAACACTGATTCAGTGGTCGTCCATGACCAAAGCATGGCTCCTCTGATTCATTATCCAGTCAAACGATTCCTTTAGCTCAATCTTTCTAATATAATGCATTAACAGTCCCTGAGGGATGATGGGGCAAAGCGTTGACTCATTTGAGTCGTTCAAACGTTTGCCAGCCAAACAATAGTGCATCTTTAATGTTTCCCAGGACACTACTCTGCAGAGACCGCACGTGTTTTACTTGCATATTCAGCTGAAAATCTCCCCCCGCGTGACCCAGAATTTCTATTTAATCACTCTAGTGTGCTTGGAAAGCCTTCTAGCTCGGAGCCCATTATTTTTAATTTGCTAACTACCTTTCACTGTGCACCTTTATATATATATGTATATATATATATATGTATATATATATATATATATATATATATATATATATTTAGAACTGCTGATTATATCCTGAATGCTGATTGGCTGATAGCCATGGTACATGAGTCCGTACACCTTGGTTATGACATCACTTCCAATTTTCTTTAATTGCGTTGCTAACCAGTTCATAACAGCAATAAGGCATGTTATTATATGCAAATTATTTATATGAGAATTAATGCTCCTTTAAAAAATGAACAGTGTAGAGCTTGCAAATTCAAGTCTTTTACGTGCCGTGACATGTTACTGCGCTGGGCTAAATAATTGGTTTCTGGCATCCTCTGTGCGCGGTTCTGAAAAGCTCAGGGGGTCCGTTTGTGTAAGAGGTTGTCTTCATCTTCAAGATGAACCATTTCAATGAGAGAGATGAAGAGAGACAGACAGGCAGAGACGGAGGGAGAGAGATGAAGAGAGACAGACAGACAGAGACGGAGGTAGAGAGATGAAGAGAGACAGACAGACAGAGACGGAGGGAGAGAGATGAAGAGAGACAGACAGACAGAGACGGAGGGAGAGAGATGAAGAGAGACAGACAGACAGAGACGGAGGGAGAGAGATGAAGAGAGACAGACAGACAGAGACGGAGGGAGAGAGATGAAGAGGGGTTGTTTTCAGTATGCTTCATCGTTTTCATTTTCAGTCTCCAATTGGAACGATTTGTGCACGTATCATAATGACGATGATGATGGCAATTGGCTTGTTTCGGGCTTCTTCTTAGTTGTTCGAGCACACAACATTATTTGTTGAGGCCACTTGATGTCAAGCACAATTTTCACACGTTCTGGACCACATTGGCGACCAAATCGAAGAAGCATGCAGCTCATTTTTGTGTGACGGTGGACAACCTAAAGATACAGAAAAACATACCTGAACTGACAAAGAAACTAAACAAAATGTCAATATCCCATAGAATGATAATGACTGTTGGAGAGTATTTACACGAAATCTGCATCCCAAATGACACTCCAGATTCTAGTGCCCTATCAAACACTCTTTGGTGAAGGTACCATATTGGACACAAGAACATTTATCTCCAGATCATAACAACAGAACATTTATGTAGCCAACAAGTCAGCCAGCAAATCTAGACTCTCCCAGGCAGTATTTTTATAATATTAGGTAATTTGTAGGAGAACGAAATAGACAGTCGGAGTGAAAGAGAGAGGATGGAGGGAAAAAGATGTAACCTATAAACTGTCAGGTCACACATCGGCTGAGCACATCTGTGTCAACCGAGATTCCAAATCACAAGACATCGATTCAATCTTACTTCAATTAACAAATCAATATGGACCAGTGACACGGTGAATAAGAGAATTACACAGCGAAGCAATCCATAACACTCTGAACTACTTTCTGTTGCAGTAAACAAAACATTGATTTGACAATTTGAATAACACAAAACATTCAACAAAATGGCAACACAGTCATGTGTAAGAATAACTCGTGTGCTCATGGTGCCAAAACCTAAAACAAACCAGAAGCAGACAAACCAGGATCAACACAGGTTAGTTATATAGCTGTCTACATTTCCAGTCAGCTTAGAGAAATTGAAGGACATTAACGGAAATGTGTTTAGGATAGTATAGAGAACATGTAATGAACTATGTTAAATTAATAACAACCATATCCACATGTTCAAGGCATAAAAGCAACCGAAAAAAATAACTGAACCTCGTCCATGTTTCATGGTGGGGAATGTGTTAAATTCTCTGAAAGCTTCATTTTGTTATCTGTGAACAACAAAAAGCTCTAATTTAATTAAATTTCTCCACTGGGAGATTTTCCCAGAAGCATTCTGGCATGTTCAGGGGTGTTTTGACAAATTGCAGTTGGGCGTGTTTTTGAGCAATGGGATCCTGTTTGCTTTCCCAGACTATTTCTCCTAACTGTCTTTTTTAATATGGGGAATCCTTAACGTATATCACAGCAACCAGAAAGAAAAAGTAAAAATGACTATTATTGCCTCTCTCTAAATTGACATGATTCAAATATTTTAAATAGCCACTTCTCGCTGGCATTCATTGGACAAACATTTAGGTTTGATACAGGTTACATACAGCTCAGGGACGTCTGTATTTCTTTAATGGCAAGCAGCGTATTGTTTCTGTACACTCTGGAAGCTGATTACTAGTACAGGCTAACAACCCTAGTACTGTCACGATTGGTGTGGTGGCGTTGCTACACTTCCATTTCGGTGATCCACTTCCGTGTTTTTGTTCTCACTAGCTGTGATTACTTCCTCTTTCACGTGGTCACAGCTGTTAGTAATCTGTCACTTTATGTGGGGATATAAAGGGGTCGCTAGCAAGTCACTCGTTGCTTAGCATTGGTTGTTGTTTGTATGTCACTGTTATTCGAGGTGAGTGTATTGTCGGCTACTGTTGTTTGTTGTTCTGTAAGTCGCTATATGCGCATGTTTATTTTCATTAGCACCAGTTAGCTTTTTCGCCGGTTACGGTTTGTTTTATGTTTGTTGTGTACTTAATAAAACGACCTAACGGATTATACGGCTCCTGCACATGGCTTATTACGCTACACCGTACCAGCAGCGTGACAGAATGCTAAGCCCACAAAGAAGCCAGCGGAGCCAGCAGACGGTGAGTGGATTCCACGGGGGGGCAAGCTATAGCGCCCCGTCGGATGAAACTCGCCGTCGCCCCACGGAGCGGTGGGAGTGGAATCGGCCGGAGACACCACAGGAGCGGTGGCTACGTCTCCGGCCGTATGCTACGGTGGAGCCACCTATGCAGCTATCAGGGCTGGTTACATCGGGTCTGCGGTCCTTCCCGGAGGAAGGCAAGAGGGCACCCCGAAGGCGTCCCAAGAAGGTTTTTGGGGGGGAGCTAAGGAGGTGTTCCGGGAGGACCGCGGAGAGAACACCCACGGTCCTTGTGCTGCAGGAACGGCCACCCACTGCTCCGGGGCTGCAGACAGGGGGAGGAAAACCCCTGGAGCTACAGCCACTACCCCCGCCGTGGGAAGACCCTTTCCGACCACCTACCTCCGGGACGGAGAAATCCCCGGAGGGGTTACATAAGCAGTCCCCGGCTGTCATTAGGGCGTGGTGGAAGGCATGGCTGGACTTTCAAGATCTGACGCCAGAGATCGCCTCCGCCACGCCAGCGCCCGAGATGGCCGCTACGCCTGCGCCCGAGATGGCTTCAGCTACGCCAGTGCCCAAGATGGCTGTTGCCGTCACGCCAGCGCCCAAGATGGCTGCTGTCGTCCCGCCAGCGCTCAAGATGGCTGCCGCCGTCTCGCCAGCGTCCACGATGGCTCCCGCCGTCACGCCAGCGCCCAAGATGGCTGTCGCCGTCACGCCAGCGCCCAAGATGGCTGTTGCCGTCACGCCAGCGCCCAAGATGGCTGTTGCCGTCACGCCAGCGCTCAAGATGGCTGCCGTCGCCACGCCAGCGCCCAAGATGGCTGCCGCCGTCACGCCAGCGTCCACGATGGCCCCCGCCGTCACGCCAGCGCCCAAGATGGCTGTTGCCGTCGTCACGCCAGCGCCCAAGATGGCTGTCGCCGTCACGCCAGCGTCCACGATGGTCCCCGCCGTCACGCCAGCGTCCAAGATGGCTGTTGCCGTCGTCACGCCAGCCCCCAAGGTGGCTGCCGCCGTCACGCCAGCGTCCACGATGGTCCCCGCCGTCACGCCAGCGCCCAAGATGGCTGTTGCCGTCACGCCAGCGCCCAAGATGGCTGTTGCCGTCACGCCAGCGCTCAAGATGGCTGCCGTCGCCACGCCAGCGCCCAAGATGGCTGCCGCCGTCACGCCAGCGCCCAAGATGGCTGTTGTCGTCACGCCAGCGCCCAAGATGGCTGCCGCCGTCTCGCCAGCGTCCACGATGGCTCCCGCCGTCACGCCCGCGCCCAAGATGGCTGCCGCCGTCACGCCACCGCCCACATTAGCTGCCGCATCGCCGCCCACAATGGCTGCCGCATCGCCGCCCACAATGGCTGCCGCATCGCCGCCCACAATGGCTGCCGCATCGCCGCCCACAATGGCTGCCGCATCGCCGCCCACAAGGGCTGCCGCATCGCCGCCCACAAGGGCTGCCGCATCGCCGCCCACAAGGGCTGCCGCATCGCCGCCCACAAGGGCTGCCGCATCGCCGCCCACAATGGCTGCCGCATCGCCGCCCACCATGGCTGCCGCATCGCCGCCCACCATGGCTGCCGCATCGCCGCCCACCATGGCTGCCGCCCCGCCCACAAAGGCCGCGCCACGACGACGCTTACGATGGCCGCCGCCACGACTACGCTCACGATGGCTGCCGCCACGACTACGCTCACGATGGCCGCCGCCACGACGACGCTCACGATGGCCGCCGCCACGACTACGCTCACGATGGCCGCCGCCACGATGACGCTCACGATGGCCGCCGCCACGACGACGCTCTCGATGGCCGCCGCCACGACCACGCTCACGATGGCCGCCGCCACGACGACGCTCACGATGGCCGCCGCCACGACGACGCTCACGATGGCCGCCGCCACGACTACGCTCACGATGGCCGCCGCCACGACGACGCTCACGATGGCCGCCGCCACGACTACGCTCACGAGGGCCGCCGCCACGACTACGCTCACGATGGCCGCCGCCACGACTACGCTCACGATGGCCGCTGCCACGTCGCCAACGATGGCCTCCGCCACGTCGCCCACGATGGCCTCCGCCACGTCGCCCACGATGGCCTCCGCCCCGTCGCCCACGATGGCCTCCGCCACGTCGCCCACGATGGCCTCCGCCACGTCGCCAACGATGGCCTCCGCCACGTCGCCAACGATGGCCTCCGCCACGTCGCCCACGATGGCCGCCGCCACGACGCACCCTGAGCCGCTCAAACTGGCGGCCGCTCAGCCGCTCGAGATGGCGGTCGGCTACCGTGGCCTGTTCAGGACTGGACCCGTCCTGATGGACTAACCCATTGGGTTTAACTGTGGGTCCTGTCTTGTTGCTCCCTTGTGGTTTTTGTTGGTTCGTTCGGCTATCTGGGGAGCTAGCCTTTTAGTGGGGGATACTGTCACGATTGGTGTGGTGGCGTTGCTACACTTCCATTTCGGTGATCCACTTCCGTGTTTTTGTTCTCACTAGCTGTGATTACTTCCTCTTTCACGTGGTCACAGCTGTTAGTAATCTGTCACTTTATGTGGGGATATAAAGGGGTCGCTAGCAAGTCACTCGTTGCTTAGCATTGGTTGTTGTTTGTATGTCACTGTTATTCGAGGTGAGTGTATTGTCGGCTACTGTTGTTTGTTGTTCTGTAAGTCGCTATATGCGCATGTTTATTTTCATTAGCACCAGTTAGCTTTTTCGCCGGTTACGGTTTGTTTTATGTTTGTTGTGTACTTAATAAAACGACCTAACGGATTATACGGCTCCTGCACATGGCTTATTACACTACACCGTACCAGCAGCGTGACAAGTACAGAACACACTGTCTCCCCCCACACCTGTCTCCCCCCCCACACCTGTCTCCCCCCCACACCTGTCTCCCCCCCACACCTGTCTCCCTCTACATACCTGTCTCCCTCTACATACCTGTCTCCCCCCACACCTGTCTTCATCTGCATACCTGTCTTAGACAGTTCAGGAGAAAATGGTTTTATATGTACCTTGTTATTCAGACAGTTAAATATTGTATTGTTTAAAGTATATAATGATGAATGTGTGTTTTTGTGAGAGAGATATAATGATGAATGTTTGTTTTGTGAGAGATATAATGATGAATGTTTGTTTTTGTGAGAGTTAAAATGATGAATGTGTGTTTTTGTGAGAGTTATAATGATGAATGTGTGTTTTTGTGAGATATAATGATGAATGTGTGTTTTTGTGAGAGTTATAATGATGAATGTGTGTTTTTGTGAGAGTTATAATGATGAATGTGTGTTTTTGTGAGAGAGTTATAATGATGAATGTGTGTTTTTGTGAGAGATATAATGATGAATGTGTGTTTTTGTGAGAGTTATAATGATGAATGTGTGTTTTTGTGAGAGATATAATGATGAATGTGTGTTTTTGTGAGAGAGATATAGAAATGACTCTACTTCAAGTAAACAGCCTTTCAGAAGGCCCTTCTCTTGTGCTCATGGCTCCGCGGTAAACAAAAACATATCCAATATGTTTACCGACTTCAGAGATGGACATTCCTTTTCACAAAGAAAAGCTGTGGTAAACACAAATATCTAAAATGACATATTTTCTGTTAATTTCCTCAGAGTGTAAGGCAATTAATTATCTAGAGTACCAAACTGCCCAGTACTTCAGAGCAGAGTTGCAGCATATTGTCGTGCCCACGTCAAACACAAAGGACTACGTCTGAACTGGGACTGAATTCACCGCACAGCCTGGAGTTCTAGCGGTCCTGTACGCATTCTGACATGTAGCTGACATGTAGACCAGAGGGTATTCATGTCCATGTTGTATGAAACAACGACAGGACAGTGAAACTCAACAAACTAACCACACTTAGTGTTTTTGTAAACGTCAACTCCTGAGGCGCGGCAATAACCTAATCCTGAGATGGAATCAAACAAAACATTTGTTACCACAGGCTTAACATTTAATTACATGCTACAATGGGAAAGAAACCGAGACGTGGAGGAAGATGTGGAGGGAGAAAGGGAGAGGGAAGAGAGAGATAGGGGTGAAAGAGAACAGGGCCAGCCCTTCCAATATGTATCTGCCCTGCTCTTTCAAATTGACAACCTGCATCACCAGGCAGCGTGAATGACTGGTTCTCCAGAAAACTTTGATGTATCCTCCTTTTATAAGCGCCTGAGTCCCAATGACACATAACTGTTTAGTGGCCAACTTTACTCCCCGATTGTGGTCTAAAGTGATCTGTCGGAGAGCATTAGATCTCAGTAGGGTTCAATATTGGATACAGCCCATTATATCTCTGGGTCAAAACACTTGCCAGCAAGTCAGTCATCTAGGCCACTAACCAGCCGGCCAACCAGCCAGTCAGATAGCCTGCGAGAAAACCACCTAACCAGTTTGCTGACCTGCCAGCCAGTCAGGCAATCAACTAGCAAGCAACCAGACTGCCAACCAGAAGACATTATTAAAAGCAGTAGCAGTAAGAAAAACATGATGTGACGAAACAAGTAATTTAACATAGTAACCAAACTGAACAAACACATCAAACAGACCAATGTAAGTCAGCCTGCCAAGCTTCACTAGACAAGGAGCTCTGTAGCTCCAGTAAGCAATGGCATAAAAGCCAAGCAGGAGAGGAGGCTTCCCATTGCACGGCCGGGTGAAGCCAGAGCAAAGAGCTGTTCAGCTGTTCTCAATCCTCCAACTGCTTCTGCAAGCTCCCTTTTTTACATCTTTATATCCAGCTTAGCAGCACACACACACACACACACACACACACACACACACACAGTAGATATGCCAAAATATCATTGCCATGTAGGCGTGTACCAAGATAGATTACCCTTGTAAAGATATAGATTCAACTTGTACCCTTGTAAAGAGATTATCAACATTATTCACTTCACCTGTGGAGGTGTCATAATGTTCACCTGTGAAGGTGTCATAATGTTTCAGTTCATCAGTGTATATATATACCAAATGTGACACAAATGAGCTCTGTACTGTATGCAACTGTAAAATATGAATGTCTAAATATTATCTAATCTCCTCATTGTCCCCAAAGCAAAATTTGCCTAAATAATGAGCTTTTGTTTGTATGAGTATTTTACCCTGGGCTGCAGGATAAATCAGAGCAGTCTAGTTTTATGGATGTCAACCGGAATATTCTTCACAACTACCAGGGATATGTCCAGAGAGAACCACGTTTGACTATATCACCATGTATTACTGTCTGCTACTTTTGCGACCAGCTTATAAAAATGTGATTTTACAAAAACTTAAATACTATTAAAATAACTCTATAACCGGATGGGTGGAACCCTGACTCCTGATTGGTTATCAGAATTCGGGAATCATGTGGTTTATGACAAAACTAATAACAAGCAGCTTTGATACAACACAAATGAAACGTGTTTATTGTGATTTATAACAATATTTACATAACAATATTTAATTTAAATTCGCTAGTTAGTGTTTGTGGGCTAGCTGGTAAGCTTCTTTTTTATAATTTAAAGTCTCACTCGGACTAGATTGGCTAATATAGCCTAAATGTTCGTTTACATTATTATACATATTGATCCAATTGAAGTTGTTCCTCCAAATACTAAAATAAAGAAACCACAACAAATAATTGACGAATTCCCATATATATATTCTATATGCTATGGGAAGCAGCATTCTATGGGGCGCCGTTTGTAAAGTGAAGCACACAAAAAATAACACCAACATTTTGCCACATTTAGCCTCAAACAACATTTAATAGTCACGTTTTTAACACTTTTAAAGCATTATTTGTGAACTTTGTCTTATTTACTTTTTGTGTAAAATATATATAAATGCTAAATGTTAAATATTAAATGTTAAATCTAAATGTTAAATGTTAAATCTAAATGCTAAATGTTATATCTAAATGTTATATAGCATTCGTCCTCCGTTTTCAGATCAATGCAAATCAAAGGTGAGGAAAATAAGTTGAGTTAGAATATAGTGACATGGGTTCCGTTACCGGAGAGTGGCCCACAAGTTCCCTTGTTTTCCCGTGTTTCATATTCGTTTACTCGTCTGATCCCAGACCGGTGTGCTGGGTGAATTGTAGTACCCTGATCATACGTTTACACGGCCTTGGGAAGTGAGTGAGTGAGGAAATCATTATTTCTGTTCTCAAGCATATAATTGCTCCTGTGTGCTTGGGATCTACAACAGGCTCAGCATGGGAGGAGAGAGTATCCCGGCCTATGGGGGTGTGTAGGGGAGGAATAGAAAGATTGAAGAAATGCAATAAAGAAGCAGTAGAGAGAAACGGGCAGTTTCACGTCAATAATGCCACAAAGACATGTGAAACAACTTGGAATTGGTATTTAAACACAGGGAAATAAAACTCCCAACCGGTTTAGACTAATATATCAGCTGTGGTCATTAGGCACTCACCTGCTCTGGGCCTTGGAAACATATCCGACACAGTGGAGTCCTGACCCCGCTGTCTGTGCAGCTGTTTAGGGACAGTCTCTCGTCGTACTTCTCCTTGGAACAGTCCTCAGAAGAGCTGCCATAGTCCAGGGACCCTGTCTGCCCGGTTGCCTGCAGCCATTCCTCTGCCGCTTTAGGCTCATTGGTCCCGGCAGGCTGAGGCTCTCCTGTCGGCGGGGGGGCATGTGCACCATGGTCATTCGCGTCAGCTGCTGCTGCTGGGGGTGCATTTGCTGCAGATTTGCTTTTGTCGGTAGTAGCGTCATTGGCGGTTCTGGGCCGACTGCTGTCCATGTACTGTCCGTTCATTCGGCTGGTCGCCCGTGGCTGGGCCGGGACTGGCGGCCTGAGTAAGAAAACCTTCAGGTCACTGAACGAAACGCAACATCGGCCTCTGGTCATGCCCTGGCTGCGGAGCAGCATCGGTCTCCGGCTCAACAATCCCCAGCAGCACCATAGAACCACCCCGAAAGACAACCACATGTGCCCGTTTTGCGCTTATATGTGAGGAGGACACAGTTATAGATGTGTATTGCACGAATGTGCACACAGAGAGGAAGTGAAACGCTTACTGTGATGTTGCTGATCCGATTACCAGGCGTCTCAACGGTTACTGTGACTCGTGCCGTTCGGGTCAAGCGCATTCTTTCCTCTCAACGGCTGTTTTTCAAATCTGCTCCGAATGTTTACAATCGAATTCGCCCGAATGATTCGAATGGGTTGATGTGCGCGAGCCACCACGCGCACACACCGGTTTTCACACGTGTCAGGTACATCATGTGCTGTCGTTAAAGCATCCTGGTAACGTGTCATTTCTCAGCAATCAGGGGAAACCCTGACCATTCCAAAGAGATTGACGTGCATGTCCGACAGACTAGGCTGTACCTCGGAGATATGGCCAGGAGTAGCTGAGCATCTTACCATTTAATTCCCCATGGCAGCACAAACTATATTGTGAATATGACTTTAAGCTGTTCAGATCGTTGTATTCCTTCCTGGCTATAGCCTGTACATAGCCCGATGCCATTACCTATCCTATGTTGTGCACTATCGTGTTCTATAAATCAAACATCTCCTTTTCTTACGGGCCTATAACAATATGTCCCATCACATGTTTGCAATGCCAGGCGCTATGTGTGTCCAATGGATATCCCTCTTCAGTCATTATTTTGTGGGATTGTGGCTTGGGTCCTCCATAAATCTGTACCGCTCACCATGCACAATCAAAAGACCAGTCGAGCATCCCACGGCATGTTAGATCCTCACATCTACATATCCTCTTTCCTGATGAATGTGTATCTGCGATGTCCTCCGTGTTTCAGCACCCACGGCAGTGTGCCTTCGTCTCCGGTCATTCCACGGTCTGTTTGAGGAGATGGGGCTCCCCCCCACAACAAAAGCACATCATTTAGGGGTGTCACAAACGTGCCCTATAGGCGTCGCTTTTACGGAGCTTCGCCCTGTATCGTCTAACTCTTTATCCGCGCGTAATTGTCATTATATTCACCGACATAACACTGTTGTCTTGGCGTTGAGTCGACGGGAGCAGGAGAGTCGGACCGGGGGTGGCCGGTGAGGCGGTTGTCTCCTCGCTGTTAGAATCCGTTCGGTTCGATAGGTTCTCCCGTCGCCTCGGGTTCAGCACCATTATGGACGGGACAGCTCCCAGGCGCGTGCCCGTGCAGAACACTAGCGTGATGCGGGCGACGGGGACGCGCATAGGCTGGCAAAGCGCACGAGCATAGCAGAGCGAGGCTCGGATGGCAATAAGATAACATGTGGTCACTATAGTTCTATCCCTTTCACCGACATGTGATTTTAGATACAGTTCTGTCACCTGTGTTATCTACCTCTATCCATAATGGATAATGCCTTATTATATGTATATAATGCTTTTTTCAACCAGTTAGTCACCTGTGTTTTCTACCTCTATCCATAATGGATAATGCCTTATTATATGTATATAATGCTTTTTTCAACCAGTTAGTCACCTGTGTTTTCTACCTCTATCCATAATGTATAATGTATAATTCCTAATGCCTTATTATATGTAGTACATCATACACAGAAAGCATGCACCCTACCACTGAGCTACCAACTGCTGCCTGATTCAAACACATTTCTAACATATGAGCAGTTACAATTCCTGAGAGGTTTTTAGGCCTAGCCTATACAGCCACATATGTGTTTAGAGAAAGCTGAGACTGTTTAGAAAACAATTCGTTTCACTTTAAAGTGTTGATTTACATACGTCCATGCAGAGATATTCTATATGTTGGCTTTTGGGTTGTGGCAGTTGTATTATGAATAATGCATACTGGACTATCCTCTTCATCTGTATTTATATATTCTGGTCTGTCTTAAACTCATTGAACCCGACCAGTAAGCTAAAGAAGACACACACACACACTAACTCTTACACACACAAACACACACACACACTAACCCTCTCACACACACACAGACACGCACACACGGTGCACATACAGATATAAATAGATTGAGCTGAATTCTCTCTCAATATCCTCTCCTCTCTTTAACATGCGTCCAAAGAGACAAGAGTGAGCGTACAGAGTAGAGTAACATGGAGTCGGACCTCCTCACAAATAACACTCTACCTCCTAGATAGTGCCCTTCTTTCGGTCAGAACTACACCTTAGCTCAGGGTACTAGCTACAGGATTTAGGGAAGATTTGGATGGCACACCCAGAGAACTGGCCTGGAGACCAAATACTGCTTGCTTGCCAACATTTGCAGTGTCCCCCACAACCAGGGAATATTGTTCTCCTTGTGCTCTCACCATAGAAATAAAATGAATAGAACAGGCTTGAGACCTCGAACCATGGCAGGCTGACTGGTGAAATCGCAGGGACCCACAATGCTTTGTGTGGAAACAAACTGGACATCGGTCAAAGTATTTTATTTCCCCGCATAGCCTGTCTTTGCATAGCCAATCACATCATAAAACGTTAATAACTAACCCACCCTGAAATGTGCAGGACCCAGGGAACCTTAGCTCTACAGTAAGCAGTTATTACTGCTCCCTTCCTGTGCTGCCTGATGTCAAGACTGCCTGCAATGGACAGGCAAAGGTCGTAGCCATTAGCTTTAATGCTATCTGTCATGTGACATAAGTCATTCTCGCATTATCATTTGACCTCTGGCTGGGGAGTTCTGTCAGAGTGATTTCCTGCTCTTTTCTAGAATATGTGCTGACCCTGGACCGGATGCGAGAACGTGCGTGTGTGAAAGTGTGTGTGGTTTGTATGTGTGTGTTTGTTTCTACATGTCTGTGCGTGTGCAGATGTGTGTTGGTGCTGCCAGGACCAGATTGACGTCACATGGTTTAAAAAACAGTATGTTAACCTGTTAAAGTACTGCAATTGTTTGGCCACAAGTTTCCACTTTAATCCTGAAACAGACTGACATATCACACACACACACACACACACACACAAAACACTGGACATCCTCTCTGTTAGAGGGACTACTGTTTGTTGGGGCTGAACTTTTGTGGTAAGTCTAGGAAAGACCCTATATTAATCATACTACAGGCAGTGCTGTGCTGGGCAATTGGATAATTAGTATAGAGAAATGCCCCTTGCCGAAGGGATGTAGGAGAGTATGATTTGTATTCTATAGTATGTACATCAATTACACATGTAGATGCACATGGACCTACACACAGACGCATATTAGAATGTATTCAGTACACAAGAGCCGCACTGCAGTGTGCTAAAAGTTACAGTACCAGATTTCACTACGCATGATTGAGTGTGTGTGTGTGAGTGTGTGTGTGCCTCTGCCAGTGTGTGTGTGTGTTTGTGCCTGTGTGTATATGTGTATGACCTCTATATAAGCCCCTCTCAGTAGTGGGATCTAGGAGATGAATCATATCCCAGAGGGAATTCCATCTCTGCCAATTAGTGCAGCTGGTGTATCACAGTGTCCAGCATGAAACACTAGCCGACAAATACGGCTGAAACACTGCAGACAACACGGCTGAAATACGGCTGAAACACTGCAGACAACACGGCTGAAAAACGGCTGAAACACGGCCGACAACAGGGCCTTAATGACCGGGGCTGGTGCTAGAGCCTGTGAACGTTACAGTGAACAATCACCCCCAGCCTTAGGCTACTGCTACCGTTCTGCATTATTTACTTCTTGAGATTAGAATAATTGTTTTATATAGTAACCATATTGTAATTTGTACAGAGGGTTGCCTGTAATCCTTCCGTTTGTAAAAGTGAACAATAGTTTGAACGACTATATTAGATACTGGCTTCTGCCTAAAAAAACAAGTAGAAGCAGAAATAATACATTTTTGTGGCCAATATGAGCTAACAGACAATCATAATACAAGTAAAATATATCAAATACATGTGTTTTGTTTCAAAACCAACTTTGTAAGAGGTTTTTGACTCCAAATTCCATGACACAGATTCAGGCTGGCTGAATAAATGAAATTCAATTAAAGATTTGGTTAACCAAATACATTGCTTGGTAGAAAAAAAGATGTGCAAACTGCTAGTTTCCTGCCTCCATCCATTCGGTATACCCGTCAGCCGTCATATTTACTGGTATGTTCCCAAATGTAAGAGACCTTCCACGGAATAAGCCTGTTTGAGTGTAAGAGACCTTCCACGGAATAAGCCTGTTTGAGTAACACATACATGATAATATTGTGGCTTTAGGGAATGCGCTTTTACTATTGCCTGTAAACAAACATCTTATTGAATGAGATGGCTATAGTTTGCATAGGCTATAGTACTACTGTAACTCGGAGTGGATGTAATGTTCAGATCGTAGTTACCGTATCCGAATGACTTTAGTAACCCCGAATACAGTTCATAAGTCATGTAAGAGAAAACGACTCCCCAATCCATCTAGCCCTATTTCTAGTCAGGCTGAATGCAAAAGCAACTTTGTTCCGCATGGCAATTCTTATGATGGTGTTACCATGGTTGCAGAGAATGTCCAATTTACCAACGTCCTACAAACTACTTCGGTGAGTAAGTTTGTGATGAAAACGTTTGAACTACTTCACTTCAATATAGCACAACAAGTGCATCTTAACAGTTAATGTTTGTGGTAATTTGTAGTTTGCTTGCTAACCGTTTTATGGATGGAAATTAAAAGGAAACACGGTTTATCAAAAGATTACATTTGTAACGATATAATTACAGATAAAGTGTATCTAAAAAAAATACAACAAGGATGTAGGTAGTTGTCCAGAGACTTTGGACAATGTTTTATATAAAGGTATGGCTGGGTGTTAGAGAATTGTCATTAACCTCAGTGACTCAACACTACAGGTGAATAAAGACATTGGAGCAACGCTAATGATGGCAGTCTTGGTAAGACAAACCATCTCTAAGGACTGGTCCTACTTCTATGAGACTCTGTTCTCCAAGCTATCCGATGAGGGATTCCGCGACATGTGGAGCATCGGTGCCTTCCTTGTAATCTTTATTTTCTGCACCATCGTCATCACCTTGACTCTGGCCGTTGCATTCAGTTGGATGTGTGGCTGGTGCCTACAGACGTCCACCACGAGGTCCGCCAAGGTCGGAGTGTGGCTGCCGCCACCAGAACAAAGGCCTACGCAGGCACAGATGGGCCTGGAGTCCGTTCAGACCCAGACGGGTCTATTCAATCTGTCTAGACAGATGCACACCCAGACCTCTATGGATCCACAGCATCCGATATCTGTGAAGGTTCTGAAGCCTAAATCTGTGTTCAGAGTGCAAAAGACTAAAGCGAGGAGCAACAATAAGAAGCTAAAAGCAAAGAATGTGAAAGTAAAACGCAAAAGCCCGATCATCTGAGATGTTCCAGTATAACTGTGGACTCCCAGACCAGTGTTTCATACACACACTACTGATTGACCTTCTTTTGTATCTATGTTCATGATTTATCGCTGTGACAGCCTTGGAGGGTGTTTAAACTAAAGCCTCTTTCTACCTAAACGTTTTGGAAATCAGTGTTTTGAAAGACATAATAGCACTTTTGGTTTAGGCCTATCGTTAATTTCTAGATATGTAAAATGCTACATTATTAGCCTGTCAAATGTCTCCAATGATAGCAGTTGCAAGACATACTCCCATACCTAAAGCAATTCATATTTAATTGATAAACGTTTTATGATAACAATAGTGTTGTACCTTATAGCAATTTATTAGCAATTTATTAGCAACTTATTTTAGCATTATCTGGTCACGTGGTGGCAGCAGGGCTAAAAACCCTGTATTATGGGCCCCCTCTGGTGGTGAATGGGTGCAATGACATGTCTACAAAACATCACCACCACCACACTTACAAAAACTCTTTAGATGTCAAAAACATTTGCATTTTAGTGTAGTTTGTTAGCAAGAATCTCTGAATCGGCGCACATTTGTTGTAAATGTCTCCCCAAAAAACGTTCCTACGTTTTCGAACACGGGATACACCCTTACGGTTGAGACGGATCACGTGACAGCATTTTCTTCCGGTACGACATGACCGAGAGATGCAGGGAGCTTATAATGCATTTTTACGTGTTGTAGATTGATGTACTTAAGAGGGTTTCAATGTCAGAATCACCGGACGCACGCAGTTTGGTTTCTGCGTCATCCCAGCTCAATCTAATGGATATCGATACGGTAAGAATGTCACAATAAACACGCTTTATCTGTTATTTATGTTGACAGGCACCGAGAGTGGTTAGCTAATTAAACTAGCAATGATAGATGTACTGTGTATTATACTACTGAAGCGTTAGGTACGTACATGTTGTCTAATTCCTTTTTGGTTGTTAGATAAGTAGTTTTTGTTACTTTCTTTTTATAACCCACCACAGAAATCTGAGCCTGTGTGTACATATACTCGTGTACACTAGCCCATGTTGCTGTCGGGTTTATTGCCATGTTCTATTTGCCAATATACAACAGAACAGCACATTATACTCCTAACTTTAGAAACCATATTGCTGTTTTCAGATCGATGATAAAGAATTTGACATCCCACAAGTGGACACGCCCCCTACCCTGGAGAGCATCCTGAATGAGGTTGGTTGTTATCCTACTAATGCCATTTACTCTGCTCATTCGGTCCTTCTAATAAGCGCTTGTTTATGATATGTTTAGCCTGAAGATGAGGAGGAGCCCTTCATCCTGGAAGACACTAGTCTGATGAACACGGAGAGCATCGATGCCCATTCTTGTGAGACGTCTTCGCTGGCTAGCTCTGATAGCGGAGATCGTACACACCTCAAACGGTAGTAAACACACGTGTGTTTTATTGAAGAAAATGTAGAGGTCTGTAGATGTTTCCCATCAAAAAATACCATTTGCCATAATTCTGAACATGCAGGGGTTACATGCACACACACACACACACACACACACACACACACACACACACACACACACACACACACACACACACACACACGTATGCACACACACACACACACACACACACACATGCACACACACACACACACACACACACACGTATGCACACACACACACACACATCACAAGCAGGTTCACATAATATAAACTACAGTTGATTATGTCCTCTGTGGTTAGTTCGTCCAACATGTTTTGAGACCCCTCTGAGATGTGCTTCACTGGGCTGTTTACATAAGCTGTTCTAACAACCGTCACCTGAGGTGTTTCATGTCACTTGACATTGTAATATGCGTTTTTGTGTGTGTGTGTGTGTGTGTGTGTTTTTTTTGTGTATAGGAAGAGGAAGACGATCGAGCTAACCACAGCTGTCCATGGATCAGTTCTCCGACACAGCATCCTAAAAGGCATCTCTGCCCAGATAGTCTCAGCCGCTGTGAGGAACTAACAGACACGCACACACACACACACACACACACACACATACACATTTTATAGATCGTCATGCATGAATGTGCATCATAACATGACTTTTTGCTTTTCTGTTCTGAAGGACAAAGTTGATGCTGGACTACCAACTGCATTAGTGAGTATTGATCTATAGGGACCCGTCTGTAGGGACTTGTCTGTAGGGACCCGCCTATAGGGACCAGTCTGTAGGGACCCATCTGTAGGGACCCGTCTGTAGGGACCCGTCTGTAGGGACCCGTCTGTAGGGACCCGTCTGTAGGGACCCGTCTGTAGGGACCCGTTTCTAGGTACTCGTTTCTAGGTACTCATCTCTAGGTACTCATCTCTAGGTACTCATCTCTAGGTACTCATCTCTAGGTACTCATCTCTAGGTACTCATCTCTAGGTACTCATCTCTTGGTACTCATCTCTTGGTACTCATCTCTTGGTACTCATCTCTTGGTACTCATCTCTTGGTACTCATCTCTTGGTACTCATCTCTTGGTACTCATCTCTAGGTACTAATTTAGTGTTATACTGTAGCAGTTTTTTTTGTTATTTAAATTATAATTGTACATCATTGCACTTTTTAAACTTTTCCCCTAGTCAAATGTCTTCTCTGCTTGTAGACTGTATCAGGTGTTATCGTCGTGGGAACGTCTCATGGCCTGGCGTTGGTGTTCGGTAAGTGTTTGGTAATAATCCTGTCAGTAATCAATAATCTGTTTTGTAGTAACTGACTTGGTAGAGTGCGAGGTGAAGGGCTGGACTGTAACTAATTAAACATTAATTCACCTGAGTTGGTTGTTGTCTCTGTCTGGGCTGACCCTGAATGGACAGGAAAAGGTATAGTCTTCCGAAAGCAAAGTCTGTCTGTCTGTCTCTCTCTGTCTCTCTCTCTCTTTGTCCTGCTGTCAGACCTCGGGCTTGCTCAGCATGTTATTATACTGGCTGCACAGTCTTCATTTCATTCTTGGTAGTATTTTTTTTAAGATGTAGTGTCAGTGTGATTCCTCCGTCTGGCTCAGATATTTATAATTGTCTTTAGTGTTTTACTGTGAGATGCATGGTCATTCATGCTTGTAAAGAAACGTGAGCAGAAAGTGTTTTAATTTAAACATCCATATTTTCTAAAGGCTGGCTGTCCCAGAGTGACTGATAAGTTTGTAGGAGAGTAAAGACTTGCTGTGCTTAGTTCTGCTGTGCATTGCCTGATGGGTAATGTGGTACCTTTCAGATCTTAACCAGGCACTCCGGTTGTGCCTGGGGAGCACGGCAACGGGGGCAGAGTATGGAGCTGTCTCCGCCCTCAGTATCAACCACGACTGCACCCGCCTCCTCTGTGGGTTCGCAAAGGGCCAGATCACCATGTGGGATCTAGCCAATGGGAAGCTTCTGAGAACCATCACCGATGCCAACCCACCCGGAAGTGCCATCTTACATGTGAAGGTACGTAGATGTGAGAAACCCTGATGCTTCTCTGACGCTTCTCTGACGCTTCTCTGACGCTTCTCTGACGCTTCTCTGACGCTTCTGTCTTCCAGCTCAAGTGGTTAACATCCTCTTTTTGTCCTTGTCTCCTGTAGTTCACCGATGACCCAACGCTCGCGGTCATCAACGACAGCGGAGGGTCCGTGTTTGAACTGGCGTTCAGGTGAGATCGTCTGTGATCTGAAGGAACCACACCTCAGGTGACATTTAAGTAGCCAATAATGGTAAATCCAGAGGCAAGTTGACATTTAATGATAATGAGAACTGAACTGTAGACATCTGTCAATGCTGTGAGAGATGCTGCAGTACCAGAAGTGGTGGACAGGGGGCAGTATTGAACTGTAAACCAAGCCATATCTCCAGTAGTAGGAGTCTACAGGTCAGTTGATAACAATGGACCTCAGATCTCTCTTTGAGGACCCCCTGATGTTTTACAACTCAGTTGTTGCTCTGAACTTGCTCATTGGATTTATGTCTCAATGGGTTTGATGATTAATTGACCAGTTGAATACAGGTTTTCCAGCTCTGCAGATCAAATAGATTGAATAGTAGGAGCTTGTGTGTAAGAACCACTTGAAGGCTGAATAAAATCAAATGAATCCTGGTTAACACATAACCTCTATCACTGACTTACATGGTACTGAGAAGTGTTTGAGTCTGCCACTAATTACTGTTATAATAGAACTCAGTGTGTTCACATGTATAGTGGATATAACGTCTACACACCCCTGTACTAAAATCAAAAGGTGCTTCTACAATTATTAAATATTAATATCCATCTGGCTTTCCCCACCTCTTTTTTTCTCTACCTTTATCTTTCTCCTTATCTCGCTCTTCTTTTCTCTCCTATTGTCTCCTCTCTGTTCCTCCTCTCTGTTCCTCCTCGCTCCTCTGTTCCTCCTCTGTTCTTCCTCTCTGTGTAGGAGGGTGATGGGTATGCGTACATGTGAGTCTCGCTGTCTGTTCAGCGGTTCTAAAGGAGAAGTGTGTAATATAGAACCCCTACACACACCCCCGGATCTGAAGGACCACCCCATCACACAGTACTCCCTACTGGCCATGGCATCACTTACCAAGGTATATACACCATGTGACCTACACCATGTGACCTACACCCTGTGACCTACACCCTGTGACCTACACCCTGTGACCTACACCCTGTGACCTACACCCTGTGACCTACACCCTGTGACCTAAACCCTGTGACCTACACCCTATAAACTACACCCTGTAACCTACCAATGTAAATCACTCCATCTTGCCCTTTAGTGTCAGTAAGTGTCTTTGAGGATTCATTCAGACACATGTTGTTATTTGTTTCAGATTCTAGTGATCGGACTGAAGCCATCTCTCAAAGTGTGGATGACTTTTCCCTACGGCAAGGTACAGCCAATCCCTCCCATTCTTTATCTCTCCCTCTGCCTCTCCCTCTGCCTCTCTCTCTCCCTCCGTCTCTCCCTCTCCCTCTGTCTCTCTTTTGTATAAGATCAAGTTGGATGGTTCCGTGTGTTATTTTGGATGCAGCATGCAGAGATGATTAGTACCTGGTGTTTTTCTCAGGTGGATCCCAGTAGTGTTCCCCAGCTGACCTGGCACTTTGTCCCCAGTCAGAAGGCAGTCAACCCTGTCCTGGCCTTCTGCAGAGGAGTCACTGTCCACTTCCTGCTGGTAGTCTTATTTCTTTCTGTTTACTTCCTGGTTACCATAACTCCTTGCATCATTACTTCCTGTTTACCATAACTCCTTGCATCATTACTTCCTGGTTACCATAACTCCTTGCATCATAACATTCGGCAGCCAACCATCAGTCTAGTAGATCCTAACTGGGCTTAGCTCGCCACATCTATCCACCCACAAACATTGACGTCATTTCTGATTCAGCTGCCTTGTTAATTGTTTCTTTGTGAATGTCCAGGTTAAGAAGGATGACATAGGCACCATCCATGTCATCAAACAGAGACAGCTGCAGCTTAACTGTGACATCATCAGTCTGAATGTGAGTGTGACCTCTCCTCTGGCATGTTTCTGACCTCTGACCTTTCCATTATTGACTTAACAGTGACTCTCGTCACTCTCTCTGTTCCTCCCTTCGGTTTCCATCCCCCTGTTACCTCTCCCTCTCTCTTCCCTGCTCTCCCTTTCTCCCCCCCACTACAGTGGATTAACAGTCGTACCTTGGTGGCGGTGGACAGCGGGGAGAAACTGCGTGTGGTGGACCGGCCCAGTCAGGAGGAGCTGGAGACCATCGACATGGCTGAGGTGCAGCTGGTCTACAACAGCAGCCATTTTAAATCGCTGGCCACGGGGGGAAACGTCAGCCAGGCACTGGTGAGGGTCAGCGGGGTGAAGGGTCAGCGCGGTGAAGGGTCAGGGTCAGAGGGTATAGCCAGGGGTTATATGGTGTGGAGGGCTGTGACGATGAGAACTGGTCCACGTCACACAGGTGAGCGGTTAGAGGTTAAAGGTCAGGGTTTAGTTGTCACTGAGGTGTCTGGTAAGGATTCAAAGGTCTTGGAGCAGGGTCAGACAGGAAGTGGGTAGGTTCAGATGAAGGATGCACAAGTTAATTTATCCCCCTGAGGAAACAGTCTCACCTAAAAACTGTACCAACCAATCAAAACAGTGGACAGTTGTTTTGGAACCAGTGTTCTATTATCCGGACCAGAACCACAGTACCATATCAAAGACTGTCTCTTCAGGGGTACCTGGTTAATCATGGAGCAGGAAGGTCACCTGTGACCCCCCCCCGTGTCCAACAAGACAATACAAAGGGGTTGGACTAACAATGTGTGTGTGTGCGTATTCCAGGCTCTAGTTGGAGAGAAGGCCTGCTATCAGTCAGTCTGCAGCTATGGTGGACAAATGATCATACTGGGAACCAAGGTGGGTGTGTATGATTTGGCTTGTGTGTTTGTTTGTTTGTGTGTATGTTTGTGTGTTTGTTTGTTTGTTTGTGTGTGGTCTAATCTAGTCCATCTCTTCTCTTTCTCCACCAGTCTGCCCACGTCATGACACTGAGGAGCTGGCGGGAGGTGAGGCTGAATGACACCAGGACCACTGTGTTGGGTTGTGGTGTGTTGGGTTGTGATGTGTTGTGGTGGGTTGTGGTGTGTTGGGTTGTGGTGTGTTGGGTTGTGGTGTGTTGGGTTGTGGTGTGTTGGGTTGTGGTGTGTTGGGTTGTGGTGTGTTGGGTTGTGTTGGGTTGTGGTGTGTTGGGTTGTGTTGGGTTGGGGTGTGTTGGGTTGTGTTGAGTTGTGGTGTGTTGTGTTGGTTTGGGGTGTGTTGGGTTGAATGGCATCACATAGAACAGACTGTCAGTGAGAAACTACTACTGTCCTCTCTGCTTTTCTACCTGTATGCATTCTGAGATATCAGTTTGATACACACACCCCTCACTTCCTATCTCTCTTTCTGTCCGTCTCTTTCTCTTTGTCTGTCTCTCTCAGCGGGTCGACTGCTTGTTAAAACAAGAGCGTTTTGTTGAGGCTCTGTCCTTGGCTTGGTCCTTTCATGAGGGAACCGCCAAGGCCGTACTGGGTGAGTTTGCCTTTCATTTAGGATGTGTGCGGTCTGCTGATGTGTGGTTGATGTGGGGTCTGTTGGTGTGTGGTTGATGTGGGGTCTGTTGGTGTGT